>NHTK01000155.1:0-157613 GCA_002938355.1 Panaeolus cyanescens
CTTCGAATACCCAAAAACTACCCGAGTGGTGAACGATGATAGTAGAAGTAAGCTTCTCAAGCCTCGATAACGCCCATTGTCCAGTGACCCTAGGTTCCGCTAAACCCAAGATGGCAACACAATTAAGCAGGCCGCCCTAGACAAAACATAGACTCGAACAAGGCTCGAATTTCCTGAATGTTGAATGCTCCGTTGGAGCACAATTGATGCTACGTTGCTCAAAGAAATTACTTTCGCGGCCCTCTTGCTTCGGCATTCACAGAAACTCCTGAGGTGAAGAGAACGTGTGGGATTTCCCATGAAACTTGGAAAACGCATATAGATAAATTGAAACCCTTGAACATTAAAGGCTTGGGGGAACCAACGAGAATTTTACCTGGGTGGGACGGCAGGTTAATCCAACTCCTTCCAAATACATAATGGCCGCCCACGATCATATTATTATACCCGAGTATGGCGTGCTGAATGGTGAACGTCGAACGGAAGCCATCACCGACAGAACTACCAATGAATTGATACAAGGAGGACCCGTTACAGTGATCACTTTTGCTTGCGGGCTGGAGGTGGCCTAGGATGAGAGGCATGTAGCATTGGAACTGGAAGGACAGATGTACAATTTGCCAGGTGATACGAGCAGCGAGCTTATGGGAAATAATTTCGGTGCTTTTGGGTACGCAGGCAGACCTGTCGAGCACGGCATCATGTATTAATTCGGTGACGGAGTCATATCATGAATGTGCCGCCTCACTAGAGGCAATTAAGGATCCCACGGGGAATGGCTGGGTCCACCCACACCTTCCGTTAAGTATCTGGGATACCCGTCGAGGTCAATGAAGAAGCAATCTTCCAGCCGCACCCCTACCTGAAGACAGCAGAGCGATCGACCAATGGTAAATGTATGAAATCAAGTCCAAGAGTATGCACCATAACAACTCACCTGACCTTCGATATATACCCCAGGTTCGTTGGAGAACGTATGTCCCGTGGAAATAATATCATTACTACCTCCCCTTAGGTATGGTTGTTCATGGACCTCCAGCCCAATACCTGAAAACCCCGTGCTGGTCAGACGCCGGACTATTCCTCCTCTTCACTGTGTGTGCTCACCGTGGCCTAGGCGATGTGTGAAGTACTCCGCAAATCCACTTTCTTCTAGGGCATCCCTGGCAGCCTTATCTATATCACTAGTAATCACTCCCGCTTTTACAGCGTTGAAAGCTCTTTCCTGCGCGTTTCTAACATCCTCCCAAATTTTCTGGTGCTGCGAAGAGGGACCTTGACTGCCACCCGACAATAACGCCAGCGTCTAGTCAGTTAAGGTGTTATGAGAGAAAGCTGATAAGCGCTTCAATCTAACAAACATGTATCCTTACTCACCCGTGTTACATCACTGTAATAGCCGTGCAAAGACGCCGTGCAGTCGAAGAGCACAAACTCCTCTGGCTTCAAAATACGATCGGTGCCGCTGCCGTGGGGTAGGGCCGCATTCTCTACAATCGCAAGGTAGTGATGCGCAACATGGACCAAATAAATCGATATTGTAACCAGTGCAATCTATTCAAAGCTTACCGCCGAAGAGCGTCAGACAGCCCCCTTCCTTGAGACCGGCTTGCTGAAGTGAATCAGCAATCATCTTTCGAGCCTGAGATTCCTGGATTCCAGCGTATAGCCTTTTATGAACATGTCGAATTGACAAAAGCGTTGCCTAAGAGAGGTTCAGTGCTTTGCGACGAGTAGACTAAAAACTGGAGCAGTTATGCTGGCTTCCGGTGACTCGAATGCACTCACTTCGTTTACGCATTTCAAAATTCTAATTTCAGCCTCCGATTTCCTTTCTCGCAGATGAGTAACCTTGAGTGGAGCCGAAACGACATTTAACGTAGGGTCTGCGCGCTGAAAACCATCAGCGATGAATTTTCGAACACTTTGGTCGACAAAGACAGTGCTTTCTGGGCCTCGAGGGATGGCGGAGAGGGCCACAGAGTATGGGTCACTCTCCTCAGCCCATTCGATAAAGCGTACTAAATCGTTTCTAGTGTCTGTTGAAGATGGTAAGGGAAGCGTTTTGGCCCGGGTAGCCTCAAACTAGATTACAACGTAGAGCTTGAATAAATGTTGCAAGTTACACAGGGATATCCGTGTACGGACCTTAGGTGTTAGTATTATGATTTGTGTCCCAGAATGAACCTCGGACGTTTGTGCCAAAACGATCATCAGCAATGGACGTTCGGATAAACGCCAGTTCACATTAGAGAAATTGCCAAAGAACTGAGTGTTGGCTCCTGGTTCGGCAATGTAAGCTGATGCCCCCAGGTCCTGTAAGATTTGTGACAAGTTATTTTGACGGTTCATGAACTCTTCACTCGAAATGGCGGAAATGTGATCACAGTATCCATGTAGTAGATCATCATTGGTTGCTGTGAACGCCTGCAAAGCCTCCAAAGTGTAGAAGAAGCGATAAGTTGCCAAGATAAAGACAAGAGTAACTATTAAAGCTAGAGAACGGGCAGATAAATCCAAAGGTTTTTGTGAACTCGACATAATCGTCAGCTTCGAATATCTTTTGCTAGCCATTGCTCAGAGAATGGTGGTCGAAGGAGAGCAAAAGACGACGATCGTGAGAAACTCAGTTTCAATGACTTTATACGTAAGGGGCACATCTTATAATTAGCTTTCACCATCATCATATCATATATGGATAATGACACACTAATAGCCCTGGTCGCCAGCATGTTGCCGACCTCTATAAACTATACAGTGCCAATGATTCTAGAGGCACTGATAAACTCCGAGGGCGATGTTGGCAAGGCTGCCAAAAGTATTCAAGATTCTTCACATCTCTTGTCGACAAGAAAGCGCAAGGCCGTAGACATCGAAGAATGGGTGCGTGGAGGCAATAACTCGCAAGCGAAAAAAAGGAGTGTAACAAACCTCAAAACCGAGCAATCGGAGCTTCCGATGGTACCCCAGCTGTCTTCCAAACCAGAAGTCTCTACCTCCACCTCCAAACCAGCCTCTTCAACTGAGCAAACTGCGCATTCAATGGGCAAAAAGCCAACTCAATTGCCACCTCTACTGCTTTCGAATGCCCTTATGGTCAAGGAACACGTACCATGCACGCTTCATTACTCTGTTCTCCCTCCTGAGCTGGCTTGCAAACTGTTCTATGTCATGTCGGACCTGTCAAATCATTGGAAGCGTAACAAGTGGTGGCTCTTTGACCGTGTGGTGGAAAGTCCCCATCTTACTTCTTTTTTTGCCCGACAAACCAACGGTCTTGATGACAATGAGGATTGGCAAGAGGCAGCTCAATTCTGGTACGCTCCTTCTTCTATATCCCCGCAGGTGCTCATCTTCTCGATACGCTGCGCACACTAGGTACAATGGAAGGCCCACCGATCCTCCACAGAAATTCCCCCCAGAGATGGAAATGGCCTGTGAAATTGTTGAAAAAATCGTAAATAAAGAGTTACAAACGCGTGAACGATGGCCACTGGAATGGGCAGGCTCTTACCGAGCTACTGACTCGACGGCGATGTGGAAAGCGAACGTTGCTGCTTCGAATTGCTATCGAGGCGGTAAGGAGAGTGTCGGGTTTCACTCTGATCAGTTAACATATCTGGGGCCTTACCCAACTATTGCATCTCTTAGCTTAGGTATTATCTCAAAACCTCTTCTCAACCGCCTTTTCATAATTGTCCTTTTAGGAATACGCCGTCAGTTTACGCTGCGTGAAGTAATCCCACGCGATCAAGTGATGGAGAGGAAAGCACGAACATTCAATGTGCCTCTGGCTCATAATTCAGTAAGAACACTTCTCTTTTCAAAGTTCATAATAGGTCTATTAGGAACAGAGTTTTGATGATTCTTTCCAGTTGATCATTATGCATGCTCCTTGTCAAGAAAATTTCAAACACGCCATCCTTCCTCAGTCCGCTATAGATCTGTATCATCCCATGATTCCTCAAGAGCCTGGCACCCCCATTGAACCTTCGAATAAGCGCATTAACATCACGTTCCGCTTTTATAGGCCAGATTTTCAACCCGCATCGATCCCTCGATGCCATTGCAATGTACCCACCATCTTAAGACCTGATATGAAAAATCGTAGTGATGGCAAATGTGCGGATAGATATTGGTGGACTTGTTATGCGGGAGCACAGAATGATGGTAAAGGCTGTAATTTCTGGAAAGTGATGGATATGGACGCCGAAGGACGGGGACCATGTATCAACTCGGTGAATGTGAAATGAATCCATATATCCAACCTTACGAATATAAAAATAGCATGAATACTGTTGCAATTGTGAGTATGCTGGCAGCTGCCAGCTGGCATAAAATACGATTTTGCTGACATCGTCCCTTGCAGGGTCGTTCAGCTGAAGGTTTATCTCATACTAAACATCTTGAGACCTCGTTCGATACTAGGGAATCAATGAGACCTACAGAGCGGACATCTTTGCTTGCCGACACTGCGGAGCCAACCACCCAAGAAGACGTATCCTCTTTATCCTCCACTTCCAGTGATTCTTCAGATGCATTGAAGATCCAAATAGCCCTCCTCTGCTTTCTGCGTATGTTGGACCCAATGTGCTTCACTCAAATATTCCCTTACATTAACCAGTTCGTCTCCGAACTCGACCAAAGCCTTGACCCTTCTGAGGTTGGGTTTTATAGTGGAATGACTGTAAGTCTCCTTTCTCACTATGAACACAATGTCTCTGACTTGAGTAGGAGAGTGCCTTCACATTTGCCCAACTTCTGACCATATACATGTGGGGTCGTACTTCTGGTGCGTTGAATCACGGTGACGGTATTATTAAACTCTTCTTACGCCCTGATAAAGATATCTATGGCCGTCGTCCAGTAGTCCTCGCCGGTGTGCTGGGGTTGTCGGTAGCAACATTCATATTTGGTCTGGCCTCAAACTTCACTACCCTCCTGATTTTCAGGGCTTTTGGTACGGGCAAACCCTTAGCCTTGATGAAAGGAGATGCTCATATCCATTTTGTCAGCTGGCTTGTTTTCGGGAAATTCAATTATTATACCCACCATGCTGCTGGAAAGCACGGATACAAGCAATCAGAATACCGTTTTCGCCTTCTTTGGGTTTTGGTGGCCAGTCGGGACCATTATTGGGTAACGCGGGGTGTAATACGTCCATTCGAGTATACTAATCTACCTGTTTACAGGCCTTTAATCGGCGGGTTGTGTTCTCACCCGGCAGAGCGTTATCCAGCCTACTTCAACATAGATGTGTTCAGAGCACATCCTTATTTTCTCCCTTGTCTCGTTGTATCAGGGCTATCATTAATTGGTTGTCTTGCAAGCTACTGCTTCTTGAAAGAAGTGCGTGCCTTTCCTGAACCTTTGAACAATGCAGATTTGGATCTTTAGTTTCACAGACCAAGCCAGGTAATGCAGGCAACATTACTGGCGACGCACTTGATGAAGAGTACAGCTTTATCGGACTTCTGAAGATACCCATTGTATTTTCTCTTTTTGCATCCGCATTTGCTCTCAGCTTTCTATCCACGGCCTTTGATGTTATATTTGTGCTGTTCTGCTTTTCTTCGATTGAACACGGAGGACTAGGATTTCCTGTGCGCTTCTTCCAACTACTTATAGACAGCAATTTGACATCATTTGTTAGACCGCAAACATTGGTTTCGCTCTCTCCCTCGCAGGCCTACTCGCAGCGTCAATTCAAATCTTTCTCATGCCCTGGGTTTTAAAAACCTTCGATCATGGCAAAATATACCATTTTTCAATGAATATATGGCCGTGGTTGTTCCTTACTCTCCCTCTTCTTCATGTCGTTGCAAAAAACATTAGCAGTCCACCGGACCTACTGCTTGCCCAACATCCTACTGCTATTTTGTGGATCTGTATTTTTGGGTACTTGTTTATCGCGAGAGGTGCATATATCGCATATTCGTGAGTCACACATCATTCTACCATCTTGTGATGACAGTTGAGGTTGATCCGTTTTCCATTTCAGCGTGAATATGCTGCTCATCAAAAAGTATGCACCCAACGCTGCATCGTTTGGATCCACGGCAGCTCTCGTGCAGCTCGCCATATGTATCTCGAGAGCATTTAGCCCCTTCCTTGCAAGGTGAGCAATCTTATCGTTGCTTTCTGGACACAACTGTATCAATACTTGTCAATATAGCCTGCTTTTCTCGTTTTCACTGAATCAGCAACATCTTGGTAGATTAACAGGATATACATGGGTGGTTGTTATGACTGGTTTAGGCGTAGGTGGTACTCTTTTCTCCAGAAACATATTATTAGAAAAGGAGAAATTAAGTTTGAGATTACCACAATTGTAGATCCCCACTGTACCACTACTGCGCAAGTTCGCTTGGCCTTAATAACAGGAGTGATAGAATCAAGCTGTTTATGTGTGATGCCTAGTAGAAGCTTGGTAGAAGCACCGCACCATCCCAATTGACGCCCAGTGCACCCAAGTTCAGTGTTCACCCAAACTGGATGATTCCGGACCGGAGGCGTGACTTGTTGAAACAACGCGTTTCGCCATTCTCATTACCCTAAACAGGTTCCATTCAGGCTGCTCGGTCGAACCCCTTCATACAACCTGCACACCTCACGGAAAACTCGAGGCACTTCAGGCGTTGGATATATCTCTCTGAAGACCTCTACCTTTCGTCTTCAACACCGTCATCATGGCGGAAAGAGCAGCGAGGCCCTCAACGGACCAAGGTGCGTGTCCGACTTGAAGAGTCCTCGAGCGGGCGTGTACTCACGACACATCAGAATCTGCACCTCTGCTTTCAGACCCGGATGAGTACCCTAATGGCGGATCTAACCCAAGTCTTTATCAGCGAGTCAACTCGGTAGCGCAGGAGCCTTTAACACCTTTGACCAAGATTCTGCTCATTCTTGCATTGTTCCTTCTCCTTACAACTTCGGTAAGGAAGGGAGCATACCTAGACATGTAGATGCAATGAAATGACAAGTCTTGAGACAGGTTTTTATCGGACTTTTTGCTGGTGCCCAACATCGTATTAGTCTTGGAGGTAACAAAGGGGGAACCACAATCACAGTAACCACAACCGCTACCGCTACAACCACACAAATCTCCACTTCCCAATCCATTTCAACCGCAACATCCACCAGTACTCTGACAACAACCCTTGCACCTCCCCCTCCCCCTCCGACTCCCACCACGCCAGCTCCTCCGGTAAGCTATTTTTAAGTATTGCGGGTCAAGAATGTGTAAACTCATGTTTTACAGCCAAGCTGTTTAGAACCTCATTGTATAGTGCTGTCAGCATCTATACTCTCGTCATTGGATACTACCCAGGACCCATGCGAGAATTTCTATGACTTCGCTAGTAAGATTTGGTTTATTTAAAATTCATAACCTTTGGGATTCACACGTTTACAGATGGTGGGTGGCTTTCCAAGCATCCTTTGCCTGCAGACAAGAGTAGCTTCGGTCAGTTCGAGGCGCTCGCCCAAGGGAATATTCGCGTCATCCAAAGCTTTTTGGAAAGTAAAACGAAGGTTGGAGGCGTGGATGATGCCATCCTTGACAAACTCCGCGACTTCTATTCATCATGCATGGATGAAAAGACGTTGGATGAGATCGGGTCCACACCCCTGTTGCATGTAGTCAAAACTATTCGTAATCTCTATCGTTCTGAAGACACCGATATCTCATCTGCGTCAGACAAGCGGGTAGACGGCCTCACAGCAGCGATCGCTTTCTTGCACTCTCGAGGTAATGTGAAGTCTTTTCAATCAGCAGGGAAAGAAATTCGTAACCCTTCTTGCAGGTATAGGGGCATTGTTCGCATTTGATGTCGAAGGTGACGTCGGTGTTGATCCAAATCACATGGTTTTATGGTTCAACCAACCAGAGCTTACTCTCCCCTCTAAGGTTTGTATATATTCATGGCCCTTTAACCTTTTAAACTGAGGTCTTCTTAGGAATACTACGAGGACGAGGGTGTCATTGCACTCCTGCGCAACGTTGTGGAGCAATTGCTTCTGTCGGTTGATCAGAGTGATGATCTACCGAACAAGCTCGTAGACCATAATTCCCCGCCTGCATTGGCTAACAACGAAGATGCCAATGTATGGCCACCCTGGCCATGGCCTCCTTGGGGGGGAGATGACGACGATGACAAACCGCTGAACCGGACGCAAAGGATTCACAAGCTCGCCAAGCACGTCGTAGAGTTTGAGCGAAGGCTTGCTCGGGCAAGTTTGGACTTGTAAGTGCATGCAGCTGTCCCCGGGAAAGCAGCTTAACACATTATTAGGGATATTCTGTACCAAGATCCTATCGCAACGTATAATCCAGTTCAGTTATCCAACCTTACAAGCACCCTCACTCAGATAAATTTCCCAACTTATTTTTCCACTTTCACTCCACGTACTTTCCCCGATCGTGTGGTTTTGACATACCCCTCTTACTCGAAATCTCTTCATGATATCCTCAATGACACAGACTCCGACGTAATTGAGTCCTATTTAGTTGCTCGTGCTGGCTTTACCCTTTCGCCTTTCTTATCGATGCATACCGATGCCTGGAAGGCACAAAGGGCACTTCTAGAAGCCCTCACTGGAATCAAAAAAGGCGCCATCGGTGACAGATCAGAGTATTGCATTGAAAGAGTTCAAGAAACCCTTGGTTTTGCTGCAGGTCGATATTTTGTTAATGCGACATTCGGCGGTGACTCCAGGGAGAAAGGCACCAAGGTCATCACTGGTAATTTCTCCGGATTTCGTTCCCAGTCATTTTCCGATCACTCACAGCAAAAAATTAGATATCGTGGATGCATTCAAACACTCCCTGAAACACATTGATTGGATGGACGAAAAGTCTGCTCGTGCAGCCGCAGAGAAGGTTCTGACATCTTGAAATATGAAAATATGTCAACTGACTATAATCACACAGGCCGACGCCATACGTATCAAAGTCGGATATCCTCTTTCTCCCGACACCCGAAACCCGACTTCCATCGCCAGATACTATAGCGGAGTACATTCAGACAAGAAAGACTTTTTCGGCAACATGTTGAGTTCTTTGTATGTAGATCGCACTCTTCGTCGAGAACAACAAGCTCACCCCTTGTGAAAAGTGCCAGTGACACTTTCAAGAAATGGCTTCAACTTGGCCGATCTCGAGACCTCGATGCATGGGAAATGTTCCCATCCACAGTCAATGCTTATTTCAACCCCCCTGCCAATGAGGTAACAAATCGATCAGAGCTGTTATAGCTGCTCCAGATGACTTAATTGATGATGTACCTGCCAGATCGTATTTCCAGCAGGTATCTTGCAAGCGCCCTTTTTCTCCCAAAATTGGTGCGGCTTTATCCCATCATTTTCATTTCCAGTCTCATTTTTGAATTCCTAGGCCTGGGTATCTGTCATACGGGGCTTTCGGCCAGGTAGCCTCTCATGAACTAACCGTGCGTCAGAACCATGGGGCTCCTGACCTGATTGAGCTGATCGATTAACCCGCAGCATGCGTTTGATTCTGCTGGAAGGTTGTACAATCAACAGGGTAAATTAGCTCAATGGTGGACAAATGCAACAAGCGAGGGTTTCAAGATCAAACAAAAGTGCATCGTCGATCAATACTCCAGTGAGTCAAAACAGGCTACATCACATACACGTGTTTACATGGGCATTCAGGCTACTACATTGACGATGGGAAAGGAGGGAAAATCTATGTTAATGTACGTTTTCCTTCTTTAACCGACTGTTCGATGCTAACAATTCTACTTTCAGGGCAATCTGTATGATACGATCGCTGATCTTGATCAAAACTATGACGCTGACTCTGGAAATAGGACATCTGGAGAAAATATCGGGGACACAGGACTCATCCAGGCATACAGGGCATGGAAATCGCAATACAAAGATTCAGAACGCGCGGGCAATGAATATCTTCTCCCGGGACTTGACTTCACCAGGTTAGTGGCCTCTTTACAATATAACCATTCACATCTAAAGACACCTTCTAGGGAGCAACTCTTTTTCTTGTCGTTTGCTAGGATATGGGCTAGAGCAATGAAACCGGCGGCAGCTGTAAGTCTTCGCTGATAACTCTCGACCGACAATTGAATTTCCGATGGCCTCGTGTTGACTGCATTTCGCTGCGTAGGTTCAGCGTATCCGCACGGATCCTCACTCCCCTAGTCGATTCCGAGTTGACGGCACGGTGTCCAATATTCCCGAGTTTGCGAAGGCATTCAATTGCTCGAACAAGGCCAAGGTAAGCTTAAAACGATTGCAACTTATTTGGGGCCCATTAATTCATAATTCTGTCCAGCTCAATCCGCCCAAAGATAAGCGGTGTATTTTTTGGGGTTCGTAGATATGTAGTGTGAAATATATATAATTTATATTTGAAAAGAGGATCATATATTAAGTATCATCAGTCAGTTTTTTGTTGCATTTTTTACAACACGCCCTTTGTGCTGGGTACATCGTTTGTACCTGTTTTTGTAATGGCCTCACGGATAGCAAGAGCAAGAGCCTTGAACGCAGATTCAGCCCTGAGAGATGTAATGGATCAGCACAAGAGAATACGAAGAATGAATTATGCCTACCGATGATGATCGTTTTCTCCACGCAAAACGTCGACATGGAGTGTGACACCAGATGCGATCGCAAAGGAATAGAAAATGTGAGGGATCATTTCCGTGGATAGGTCGCCTATCTTTTCTCTACGGAGGCCTAGTTCTGTAACACAGTATGGTCGAGAACAAATGTCGATTACGGCTCTTGAAAGTGCCTTGGAACAAAAAGTAACCAAAAGATATCAGCGAGGGTGCCATGTGTTGATGGAAGACAGAAAAAGCTGAGGTACCTCATCCAAAGGAGCGAATCCAGTTCCGTATCGTTTAATTCCACGGACTTCACCTAAGGCATTCTTGAAAACGGTGCCCAGGGCGATGGCGCTGTCTTGTGTGATCACAAGTCAGGGTTTTCTTGATTGAGAAATTTATAGGGTAAAATTAAACTCATCTGCAGTATGATGGTCATCGATCCAGAGATCACCTTTGCACTTCATAGTCAAGGAGAAACCACCATGCTTAGCAAGGGCGGTATACATCTGTGGAAGGAATAATTAGAAAAGATAACGATAAGATGAAAAAAAGGCAGTACATGGTCAAGAAAACCAATACCGGTGGAGACATTGATAACTTGGTTTATCTGTGGGTCCGAGGCTGCGTCGAGATTAATAGAAACCTCGATTTCTGTTTCGCTTGTTTTTCTTGAGATAGATGCCTGCCTTGACATGATGACTGTGGAGGTGAAAGAGACGGAAGATGATGAACAACAAGTGTCAACAAAACAATGAACAAAAAATAAAAAATAAATAAAAATATAATTTCAGCGTCTTTCATGCGGACATTGATTCTTTCTTCACCTGTCCTCCGCCATTCTTTTAGGCGCCCAACACCGCTTTCAAGACCCTTCATTTCCTGGCTTCGGAAAAAGAAACCTCAGGGCCCTACAGATTCTCCCTTATTGACTCAGGACAATCTTTTTCATCCATTTTCAAAGTCCCCTTTCCCCGCCGTACGCGCCCGAGGAGAGGCAATTAAATCGCTTGCGCCGTGTCCTACATGCGCGTCCAGTCATGACCATCTCCATCCTCATACCAAGGCCCAGCCAAAGGCGGTCCATTTCGAATGTCCGGATTGCGGTTGGCCAACACATTGTTCGGAAACACACTGGAAGGAAGATGCGGAACATCAGACCTATTGCTCACGTCTTCGAGAAGCGAACGAGGATGAACATGACCTAAGAAGCGGAAGGCGAATGCGTGAATTTGAATTACCAGGTATTAACTAGATTCCTCAGTTTAACGGTCTTAAGGTCTAACATTCCTTTATAGGCCCACAAGGCTACGAGGAAACCATCTCATTTGCCAATTGGGACGTATTTTGGTATACGAGGGGATTTCCCTCAATGGATACGGAACGATCCAGAAGACATGCAAGCAAGCTTCTGACATACCCCATCACCATCGGCGCTACATTACACCAACATAGTAATTTAACTCTAAGTAACCAACGCCTGACTCCGGAAGGGAGTCGATCTCTGGCAGGTATATCTTCAAACACATTAGAAAATGCCAAGCTTGTTTAATCCATCAGTATAGCCCTCAGAAGCACGTTGCATGTCCCGCCGGGTGCACCAGAGACAGAAGAAGCTACGGTCGGCAAACCTCAAGTTCGAATTTTCATTCTCGGTGCTAGAGCCGAATCATCGCTTCCACCACATGTTTGGGAGCAACTCACCATGCTGTTCCCATCTACACACTTTCATCTATTTTTTATTGGTCCTCAGGTATCACTTCCTAAGCCCAAGGAGGACAGCAAAGCTTCAGTCGAACACCAACCGACGTCCCCCATGACAGAAAACCCAACTGAAGAGGGTCAAAAGGAGCCTGAACAAGAAAAGGAAACATACCTTCCTAATGTGTACCAACCTCCCACCCCTGCTCCCATTCAACGACACCAGCGCACCCGCTCTTCCATTGAACGATATGGAGTTCCCTCATACACTGTTCCATACACCCCACAACTCACTATCACTGGAATGCAGGCCAATTATGCGGATGTCCACGCTCAGTTCCAGTATACCTTGGACCCATACAATGACCTCTTCTTTTTCTTTTCCCCAGGTTTCGGCTTCCCATCCCCAGACTCTTTCGATGAGAATGGTGAACCGTTGTTGCAAATCGCCTCTCCCACTGACTGGGGTCAAGTGGTTCCAATGCTGTTAGCCAGTAAATGCCCTATTTTCGTCACTGGATTTTCGCCTGCAGATGTCGAACGTGACATCAGATCATTGTCCACTGCACCTGATGTTGCGGGAGAGTTTGAGTGGGTCATAACCCCTGGCCCTAACAGCTTCGGCAGCGAAAAGTGGGAGGTAGCAGATTTTGATCCACGGGTTATGGTAAAAACCAATTGGGGTATCTGGGGTATCCGAGGGAAAAGTAGAGATATTCAGACAGAAAAGAGTATCTTTTCGTTCTTGAACAAGTAAAACTACCCTAATTTTTATCATTGACTATGTACATAGCTTACCTGCCTTAATGACTTAACCCGCGGTGAATATCCCACATAACTGGAAATGACACATAAAAATAAAATCATTAGTGGTATGATGGTACATGACACATGAACGGAAGCAAAACGTGATAGGCATGAGTAGATCCGTTGAAATAAGCAAAAATCGTAACAAAAAATATACGCAAAAATTAGGCTCGAACGTCAAGAGGTAACTTGCTCGGTGGAGGGACAAGCGTCTATTGAGGAACATCAGATTGAATGTCGTTTCTAGATAAGTAAGGAACACACCCTCGTTTTAATGCCTCCAGCTGTGGGTAGGCGAGTGGAACCATTGGAAAGATACTGATCGACCTCCGCGGCGGCACCTCGTCCCTCACTTTAAAATAATCAGTAACTCGTACAATGTCATAGGGCTTATATCTGTCTGAAACGTACTTGATACCCCATACAATAAGAGACTGTCCGCGCCTGCAATCGCCAGCAGCAAATACACCTTCAACATTTGTCGAGTATTTCTATAGACTCTCGTTAGTCACTACAAATAAGATTAAACATCAATGCAAACCTTGGGTGGCGTCTGCACATTCGATCGTGCATCTTGTTTGATACCCAATGACTGCAAAACCTCATTCTGAGGACCCAAGAAGCCAAGGGCCAGGAACACAAGTTGGGCAGGGAAGAACTTTTCTGAGTCAGGGACTTCCTCCATCTTCCAGCGACCACCACTGTCCTTTGTCCACTCTACACGTACGGTGTTGAGGCCTTTTAGTTTGCCATCACCATCGAGAACGAACTCCTTGGTGGAGATACAGTATTCACGGGGATCTGAGATTTAATGAGCAAGTCAGGTCAAGTACCAAGAAATATAACTGTCATACCGTTTCCAAAGTGAGCGGCGACTTCGGTGTGTCCGTAGTCGGTACGGAAGATACTAAACCAAAAAATTAGCAAATTTGCGCTAATTCAGAGTGCACTAACTTACCGAGGCCACTGTGGCCAAGGGTTGTCCCTTCCACGAGAAGCCGGTGGCTTAGGCAGCAACTCAAAGTTGACCACAGACTTTGCACCATGACGCATTGCCGTTCCAATACAATCATTACCTGTATCTCCTCCACCAATGACAATAACATCTTTGCCCTTTGCGTTGATATAGGCACCGTCTTCAAGATCAGAGTCAAGTAGAGACTTGGTGTTCAGCTGCAAGAAATGCGGAATAAGCGAAAAAAGCAAAGGACAACCGTGTAGAACACACCTGAAGATAATCCATGGCGAAATGAATGCCATCAGTGTTGCGATTAGGGATTTTCAAGTCTCGAGGCCATGTAGCACCAGTACAGATGACAACAGCGTCATTCTCTGCTTCCAGCTCCTTGGCATCGATATCCACTCCAACGTGAGCGTTGGAAACGAACGTCTATAAATCAGCTTAGCAGGTCGTTTCAATTGAAATATATAGATAATGCGCACGATGCCTTCAGCTGCCATGAGATCAATACGGCGCTGTACAATTGCCTTGTCCAATTTCATGCTTTAAAAGGATTAGCGCTTCTTCTCGAGCTGCAATATAATCCACGTACTTTGGAATGCCATACATAAGCAGGCCTCCCATGCGGTCATTGCGATCGTATACGGTGACCAAATGTCCAGCTTTGTTGAGTTGGTCGGCACAGGCAAGGCCAGCTGGTCCCGATCCAATGATGGCAACACGCTTGCCAGTGCGGAATGAAGGAGGGTTGGGAGCCATCCAACCCATCTCGAAGCCCTACAAACCCGTCAATAATGCTGTGATAATACGCACGAAATTAGCACCGACCTTATCAATGATTGCACATTCAATGCTCTTGATACCCACAGGCTGTTCGTTGATACCTAGAACACACGCTCCTTCACACGGAGCTGGACAGACGCGACCAGTGAATTCGGGGAAGTTATTGGTCATCAACAAACGGTTGAGGGCGTCTTGCCATTGACCCTTGAAAACCAGGTCATTCCATTTGGGAATGATGTTTGAAATCGGACAACCGGTATCGGACTGGCAGAAGGGAACGCCACAGTCCATACAGCGAGCGGATTGGTACTTGAGCTCGCTCTCCGTCAATCGACTGGAAATTTCCTTCCAATCCTTAACACGCTTCCTAGGCGGGCGATACGCCTCACCGAGACGTTTGTACTTCATGAATCCACGAGTTTTGTCGAGCTTATTGAGGCGTTGCTTGGTGGTGTTGTCATCGATTAAAGAGTCCTCCACATCGGGAACAGCGGGTTCGTGGCGTTTGGGCGCTTGAGGGGAAGGCGTAGGGTGTTTAAGCAAAACCTCCTCAAGGCCTTCAGAGGCGAGGTCAACTTGGCTGGCAGTTCTTGATGGGACTAAGTCAATGACGCTCTGACGAAGACGTTCTTCCTTTTCTCGGACGGCCTGCTCCTCCAATACCCGTTTATAATCTAGAGGCATCACACGGACGAACAAAGGTAGCAAATGATGGAAATCATGCAGGACACGATCAGCGACTTCTGATCCGGTATAGTGGCGATGATCCTCGATGAGACTGCGTAGTGCGGCAATTTCGCGGGGATCGGTAACTTTGCCGAGCTCTACCATCTCCATGTTCACCTTTGAAGCGAATGTGTGGGCGGTATCCAGAACATAGGCAATACCACCGCTCATACCGGCAGCAAAGTTGCGACCAGTGACACCAAGCACGACGACGCGGCCCCCAGTCATGTACTCACACCCGTGATCGCCAGTACCCTCGACGACAGCGTTGGCACCAGAGTTCCGTACGGCAAAACGCTCAGCAGCGATACCACGAATGAATGCTTCTCCAGAGGTGGCTCCATATAAACAGACATTGCCGACGATGATGTTCTCCTCCGCTTTGAATGTTGACTCTTTGGGGGGATAGACGATGAGGCGACCACCGGAAAGACCTTTGCCGACGTAGTCATTGGCGTCTCCTTCGAGTTCGATTGTGATACCAGGAGCCAAGAATGCACCACAGGACTGGCCAGCCGAACCCTTCATGCGAATATGGATGGTATCCTTGGGTAATCCCTCTTCTCCGTAGAGCTTGGAAACCTTGTAGGACAAGGACGTCCCCAAAGCACGATCAGTATTTGTAACGTCGCATTCGATGTGGACAGGAAGACCCTTGCTGAGGGCAGGCTCTGACTCGTCGATGAATTTGTTATCCAAGCGAATGTAAAGCTTGTGGTCCTGTTGACGAACGCGGTAGGTCGCAGCGCCAGGACGCATCTGCCAAGCAGGCTTCAGGACGGCAGAAAGGTCGAGGTGCGCAGTCTTAGGCGTGCGGAGCTTCTCGTCGACTTTCAACATATCAGCGCGGCCAACCATTTCATTGATCGTACGGAAGCCCAGCTTGGCCATGTATCCACGAAGTTCTTCTGCGAGATAGTAGAAGAAATTAATAACCTGCTCCGGCTGACCTGCGAATTTGGCACGAAGTTGGGGGTCTTGGGTGGCAATTCCAACGGGGCAGGTGTTCACTAAGCAAGGGTGAGTAAATATATACGTGCATCGAGGCAGCTAAAACTTACAATGACATTTGCGCATCATGATGCATCCCATAGCGATCAAAGGAGTGGTTGCAAAGCCCCACTCCTCCGCTCCTAGTAAGCATGCGATAGCGATATCACGGCCCGTCCTGATCTGGCCATCTGTTTGTACCGTAACGCGGCCACGAAGGTCGTTTAAGACAAGTGTCTGATGTGTTTCCGCAAGACCCAACTCCCAGGGAAGCCCAGCATATTTGATACCAGTCCAGCGTGAGGCTCCAGTTCCACCATCATGTCCAGAAATCAGGATGTGGTCAGCTTTTGCCTTTGCAACACCGCTGGCGACGATACCAACCCCGACTTCAGAAACGAGTTTCACGGATACACGGGCACGAGGGTTGGAGCATTTAAGGTCATAGATGAGCTGCTTGAGGTCCTCGATAGAATAGATATCGTGATGAGGAGGGGGAGAAATCAAACCAACACCAGCAGTGGAATGGCGAGTACGGGCAATGGAGCCGGAGACTTTATGGCCGGGCAGTTCTCCTCCTTCTCCAGGTTTGGCGCCTTGTGCCATCTTGATTTGAAGCTCGTCTGCATCTGCCAGGTAATTTGCTGTGACACCAAAGCGACCAGACGCGACCTGTTTGATGGCAGAGCGCATGGTATCACCATTGGGCATTACCTGAGACCTCTCTGCGTCCTCGCCACCCTCTCCGGTGTTCGACTTTCCTCCGAGACGGTTCATTGCAATGGCCAACGTGGAATGGGCTTCCATGGAGATCGAGCCGTAAGACATGGCGCCGGTGACGAAACGCCGAACAATCTCGTTCCAAGGCTCAACCTGTTCGATGGGAATGGGGGTTGCGGATTCATATCGGAAATCGAGAAGACCACGGAGATGGACGCTTCGAGTTTGCTCATTAGCATTGCGAGCATAAGCGTCGTAAGCTGACTGGTTTTTCTCCCGAACAGCGTCCTGAAGGCTGGCGAGACCAGCAGGATCATTGATGTGGGCTTCACCCCCATCGCGCCAGTGATATTCACCAGACTCCGGCATACCTGGAGGAAGAATGGTCTCGCGAGAGGGCCATCCACGCTCGTGAAGTTCGAAAGCATCCATGGCGAGCAGGTCAAAGGTGGCACCTTCGACACGACTTGCAGTGCCGATGAAACAAGGCTCAACGACTTCATGATGAAGTCCTAGGATTTCGAAGATCTGGGCGCCCTTGTACGATTGGAGAGTGGAGATACCCATTTTGGACATAACCTTGAGGATACCATTGTCGACGGAGTGGCGATAGTTATCGAGCAATTCGGCCACTGACTTGTTAGACTTGACGCTGAAAATGAGCATAATGTCATCGAAAGTGTTTTGTATATAAAGGGGAGATACTCACAGGCCTTCCCGGGCAACTTTGTGGATGGTTTCCATAACTAGCCAAGGGCACACAGCATCTGCACCGTAGCCAACCAAAACACAGAGGTGGTGTACTTCGCGGGCCTCAGCCGTTTCGATCATGAGAGCGACCTTTGCGCGCTTCTTCTGAGAGGTTAGATGGTGGTGCACACCTCCACAAGCAATCAGAGCGGAGATTGGCACACGGTCGGGTCCGGTTGCCCGGTCGCTGAGGATGACGACCTTTACGCCATCATCGATTGCCTCGGAAGCTTCACTACATACGCGATCCAAGGCACGACGATATCCTGGAAGACCTTCAGATTTGGAGAAGGTGATGTCGATGGTGCGTGAGGGCCAAGTAGCGTAAGCTGACTTAAGGTTCTTCATGGCATTCATTTCCTCGATGGAAATAACAGGGGAAGGAAGGAGGATCCTGTGACATTGTTCGGGCTTCACCTCCAACAGATTGCCTTCTGGTCCAACATAGGTGGCGAGAGACATCACGATGCTTTCGCGTATGGGGTCGATAGGGGGGTTGGTGACCTGAGCGAATAGTTGACGGAAGTAGTCGTATATGATTCGAGGTTGCGTGGCCATCGCAGCAAGGGGAGCGTCGTTGCCCATAGAACCCAAAGCTTCTTTTCCATCCAGGACCATAGGGAGCATCAGAAGGTTCAGTTGCTCAACGGTGAAGCCAAAAGCGAGGAGTTTGGGATCAGTGCTGAGGGTAGACCCATCAAGAGTGACATCCAGGCTGATGTTGCGAGACTTAACGCGTTTGACAATGTTCGGTACCTCGAGTACGTGGGCCTCCACCCAAGAAGCAAAGTTCTGCTTAGAAGCTGTGGTACGTTTGAGTTCTTTGTCGTCAACAATGCGTCCCTCCAGAGTATCCACCAGGAGCATGCGACCTGGCTTCAATCTGCCCTTCTGTACAACCTTTTCTGGGGCTATGTAGACGGCACCGACCTCCGATGCACATACCATGATGTCCTCATTCGTAACAATGAATCGGCAAGGCCTCAGTCCATTTCGATCCAAGTTTGCGCCACAGAAGCGACCATCGCTGAAAGTGAACAAGGCTGGTCCATCCCAAGGTTCTTGTACACACGCTGCCCAGTTGTAAAATGCACGTTTTTGGGGATCCATGTTGTCGTTCCCTTGCCAGGCCTCTGGAATCATCATCATGACAGCCTCGGGTAGTGTAACAGCTCCATTGACCACCAGCAATTCCAACACGTTGTCAAATGCCGCGGAATCGGAACCACCGTTTTCGATGATGGGATACAAAAGATCGAGCTGGTCTCCGAAATGCTGGGAGGAAATGACACCTTCTCGAGCTCTCATCCAGTTCTTGTTCCCGCGCACGGTGTTGATTTCACCTGGGTTCCACTGAGTGATAGATTCTGTATGAAACAATGTTGCACATACCATTGTGGGCCGCCCATCGCATGGGTTGGGCACGATCCCAACTGGGGAAGGTGTTCGTTGAGAAACGGGAATGAACAAGGCAGAAGTGGGAGCGATAAAGAACGTGGTTGAGATCGTGGTAATAAGAGTACACTTGGGGAGGGGAGAGCTGGCCCTTGTAAACGATATTTTTAGAAGAAAGAGAGCAGACATAGAAGCCTTTGGCCAGAGTACTATGTGATTACGAAGTCAAACTCATGTTAGTCAATGATCGCGACGTGGGACGAAGGAATAAACACACATGCTATGGGTCGCACGCTTACGGAGGACATAGAGCTGGCGCTCGAAGTGCTTTGCATCGAATGTTCCACCTTGTACAGAGCTTCCATCCCCGTAGTGGGCTCGGAGTACGACAAAAGGCTGAAGGATGATGGGTTCATTGCTGCTAGCGGCAGGACCAAGGATGGTTCCATCTGTTGGGACCTCTCTCCAGCCTAAAACACGCAGACCAAGTTCGCTCGCAAGCTTGGTGAAAACATTTTGATAGCTTTGAAGTTGAACGGGATCATTGGATTTGAAAAAGACATTTCCGACGGCGTATTCGCCAGGTTCTGGAAGGACACAACCAAGGTCTCTCTCAGCCTCTCTTCTGAAGAAATCGTGGGGAATAGATGTCATTACACCAGCACCATCACCGTCGCGACTATCAGCACCAGTCGCACCACGATGGGTCATGGCACAAAGCAGTTGGCGGGCATCGGAGACGATTTTGTGACTTGGTTGGCCTTTGATGTGGCAAATGAAACCTACTCCACACGAGTCCTTTTCATTCTCGTTAGAATAAAGACCTTGATCGGCGGGCAACGATGCGGCAAAGGAAGATTCATCACGTTTTACAGCATTAAAGCCAGTAATATTTTCCGAATCGGCAAACTCTGGTACGAAAGGAAGGTTTTGTGGGGAAGGCTGATAGCCAGTGGAGGCCATTTACTGAAGAAAGGACAACGATAAAAGATGAAGTTGTTGTAAGAAGGGTAGATAGAATATAGGGTGTTGTAAGGGATGATGAGGGTAGAAGGAAAGAAACGGGTTGAGAGTATATCAGAAGAGTTAAATTTCAGGACCACGACATAAGAGATTTCCGTCCCATGATCGCTCCGGAAACAAGGTCCGGTCTAGATTAGGCCGATAGACGCCGATTGCTTTGTGAAATCTAAAGTCTCATTGGTTCAAATCATCGAGAGATAAGAAACTCCCGCACATCCTCTGATAAGACTCCTTTCCTTGACAGAAATCTGAAATCATGCCATAATGTAAACTTCTTGGTTTTCCTTCATATCTGTTGGCAAATTATATCTTCAATTCATTTTATAAATTCCTCCATTATCTCGACTCCTCTTTTTTGTCCGTTAAATTTATCTTCCAGCTAGCTCGCACCATCGTGTAGAGCACAGCAGACAGCAGCTACGTCACAAACATTCCATTAGCACTTGATTTCTCCGAGATTCATTGCAAGGTACCTTTGTGATGGCCATTGTATTGTCTGACAGTCTCCCCTGATGCCATCTCCCAAAGCCGCGCGGTATGGTCTGATGATGCTATAAACATGATCTATCAATATTGAAACAACATACAACATTCACTTGTTTACCTGTAACAAGGTAAGCGGAATCTGCACTAAACGCACAGTCCCAAACCCATCTTTGATGGCCTACTAGCACCTTGTCCAGCTTGAATTCGTACGATGGACTGATCGACCAGATTTTCACAAACGTGTCAGCAGAACATGTAGCTAAATATCTGTAATTGCGTTACGGGACTTGGTCGTTGAAAAGCACAAAAAGGTACACATACCTCGCATCTGGGCTGAGGAGACACCGAGTAAGATATTTGTCGTGTGCGGGGAAACGAGTAACTGCCTGAAAGCGAGGGAAGTTTGTATTCTCATCATTGACCCTCCACACATAACAAGTACCCTGGTTAACGCCACTTAAATATATACGTTTGGACTGGGGAAAATATTTACGAACCTGATTGTTTCCAGCAACTAAACAAGTGCCATCTGAAGCGAGGGTGATAGATCTAATTGGAATGTCGCCTGCTGGGGTCTAACGAGCTTCCATGGGTGTTGCTCTTTAAGATGTGATCTACTCACTAGTTCATGGGAACAGACATTATCTGTCAAATCCCATTGTTTGATACTTCCTGCCTGATCGCAGGATATTAACTCTCCTTGGTTCGGATGTATACAAACATCATTCACTTGGGAACAAGTCAGTCCAAGTAAGAAAGCTGACCAACGAATTCGAAACCTGGTGCGCCATTTTCATATGTTCTGTGGACAGTGTTTCCTGCTCTAACAGGTTTGTATAAGTCTACAAGCATACAACACATCCTTAATATCATGACTCACCGAAGATCCCAAATCCTTATGGTCCCATCCTCGCTTCCGGACACAAGCCATTTCCCCTCGGAATTGAAAGCAATGGAAGTCACGTTGTTGGTATGGCCATCGAATGTCATGATCTATAATTCTATGGTGAGGAGAATGTCCTTTAAGCGACACAAGGGTTCTTTACAGGATCTGAGGAAGCGCTGGCGATGTCGTAAATGCATATTTTTTTGTGGATTGCTGCGGCCAACAAGCGCTTGCTGAAGGATTATGACCAAGGATTACATGACAACCGAATGGCAACTTACTCGGGTGATATGGCCAGACGATTTACTTGCTAGAGAGATAAGGTGAGCGATGGAGACTGCGATGAAGAGTATTCCTAAACTGACCCCAGATTCTCCTGTCCGAGCGATAGTTCGAGAACAAATTCCACTCCAAGCCTCCCAAAAGCGGATTTCATGATCATAGGAACCTGTAACAAGAATAACAGACATATCGTGTTGACGAGTGGCGTTTACTTTTTGGCCTGTGGTGGCAGGCATAAGTCATTAATGAGAATAAACTCGTCGTTCTGAAAAGACCAAACTGAGTTTTCTGTTTAAAGTCAAGAAGAGATGTATAATAGTAGATGTTATAAGTTCAAGGTCAAATGATGATGGATCAATTATTGATTACCGTGGCAAATACATAATAAACAATCCTAACGGCGACTTGCGTCGCCAATCCCCGGCTCATCAGAGTCTCCATCTTGAATTGGGACAGAAAGGCGCCAAAGAGAAACTTTGAACAAGTAAACTTCTGTGTAGGCCGTTTATTCTTTTACCGTATTACCAGCACACTTGCGGCCCTTGGTGATCCTAATGAGTAGCCCATTGATTTAGCGTCTGCTTTCTCTGCGATTCAGACGCTCGGTACATCATATGCATGTGGATCATATTCTCGAACAAAGACCCATACAAGTCGCTGAAAATCTTGACAATAGCTATGGAATAATATCCGCCAAACTCTTCGAAAAAAGTGGAGGTAATATTTTCAATGTAATATATTTCGCCGCTTGTCTGGGTCTTTCAGTGTCGCAATGCAGAGCCTTTTGTAAGAATATGCTCAATAGACAATATGAACTGTCCCGCGAAAGTGATGTAAAAGGTTTGGTAGAGAAACTACATTTTCTCTGTCCACAAGACCCTACAAAACCCTCCTACGATTATAAAATAAATGAATTTATTCTTTACAGTAATGATTAATTATTATTGAAAATCTATTAATTTTCAATGATGAAAATAATAGTTTGTAGTTGGAAGATATAGAAATTATTGCACGCGACAAATATAATCTCCGCTCTTTTCAATATTATCACTTGCAAGTGACCAGTGAGGCCTAGTGAGGACGCACAAGTTTCAAGTCCTGCTTGTTAAACTCTCCTTCATCTTCTCTTCATAAATGGAATCACGTTAATCCATGGCTCTAGTGTTCATCAAGAGGGTAATTTAACGCGTCTCGGCGCCCTCGCTATGTTTTTTCGACCAAATTCCGAGTTCCTGTTTCAAGATAGCAATCATCGTTCGTTGTTGTTGTTATTTTTTTTTGTTTTTTTGTTTCTCGTCTATTCCGAGGATCACCGCAGGTAAGAAACAATGAACTACATTTCATTATGCCTACCTAAAATGCTGCTAAATCCAATTTGTACAGATAGGTTGTAGCGTGGTGGCCACATGCAGTCGCCCCAGACACACATACACATGCCGCTGTGAAATATGTTACCAAGATCTAAATGCTCAGGACCGCATATGAATTACGTAGTATGGCCCTCTCAAGGGTGCCTTGACTTTTGACTGTTCTTTGTGACAACAAGAGAACCATCGATCCACACTTCATTTCATAACCGATCTGCAAGTTCAGCGTCGTGCAATCATCGACTTGTGGTGGAAGCGCTCCTTTGGGGAGTTTCTTCCGACAAATTTCGGGACGTGAAACAAAGTCCTAACCCTCTCACAGGAGATTGGTAGATCTACCGTCGGCGATGAACGAGATCTTAATGTTTCTCTCTTCTCTAGATGAATCCCTGGTTAATATTTCACTTTGTGATACTACTCTGCGAACTCACGGAGTCCTTCATTGCCTACCAATTCCTCAACTCCGGCCACAGGTGCCGGTGATTCTCCAGTGATACACTAAATCTCGCCAAATTGTTCTTGGGCTTATAAAGAGACGGTCAAGGGCTGCTGGACAGACTCCAGTACTCGCTACTTTGCTATTTCGACTATGAATAATTGGCCAGTAAGTTGTATTCGACTTTGTCCTATATCTTCTCTAACGTGCGTTCCCCGTAGGTTGGTCAAAGAGTGTTTTACTGGACTACCACTGGTGGTGTCGAATATGCCAGTGTCGTTGGATCCAATATTCTTCCCGATGTATGTATTTTATGTGCTTGTTGAATCGGTCCTTCTTAACTTGTTTTTTTTATTACAGGGTACAAGAATTCTTGCACTCCGAGTTGAAAGCACAGGGGAGACAGTTATGATGCCGTGAGTCGGTCATGCTTTTAGTCGCGTTCAATTTTAATCTGTTCGTCATCTTAGTGCAGCAGCAGCAAACAGAGTTGTGGTCGAAGGAGAAGGACATTAACACACGCTTTAATAATTCGAGCTTTGCATCGTATCTGGTATCTGCAGATGACTTCGAACAATGTCATGTTTCTGTGATCGTCTTCGTCATTTACGACGTGATTTACATTATCAGGTCTAAATTATTGGCTGTGATCTAGATTATTTAACACTTTGTACATAGAGCTAACGTTCTGTTCTCCTCATAAAGATTCTACCATCTTGACCTCGTGCCGGTTCATATTCGCTGGGTTTCATTGCCGATCTATTCTTCAGCATCATCGCTAATCTCACTGTGATCTGATTCCTTCGCGGGCACCTTTCTTATCAGGTGTTTCTGGAAGTCCAAGGGTCAAAATTTCAGGGAGGATGTTTTTTGATCGAGTCCAGAGTGACATCGTTAAGAAGCCATACACAGATGGTGCTGAAATGACAGAAGCCCACTTGCAGTTTATCAGATAGACTGTGAATCTAGACACAAAATGTGAAATTGTTCTCATAAGACACGGGCGTTATTATGACTTTACGAAGGGCGCAAATCATGCGAGGGTTTGTCCTAGAGTTATGGCTCGTAAGTATATCTAGTCCAATAGCATTTATCTTTTTTTAAGAATGACATACCCGGATCATGATGCTCAATCGCTGATGGGCAGGATGGGGATGGGGTAGACGGTCTATGCTGTGCTTATATTTGAATCTTACAGAATCCCTGCAGCAGAATTATTTGATGGATGTTCAAGATTCGATCCGAGGGGGGACAACGTCATTGCCTACCTTTGCAAATAAACACTTCCGGAAGGGAGGTTTAGATCGAATGCACCTGCTTCGTCTGGGCCCCTCAGGCGAAGGATTCGCTCATCCCCTAAGCTTACACCAAGGATCCAATTCCCACTGGCAGCTACGTTGTCTATATGAGGGAGAATGTCTCCTTTGGATGAAAGGTGAAGCAAATGCGTTTGTATATCTGGTGTTGGACACAGTGAATGCAAACGGTCTATAGAGCTTTGCAACTGTGGAAACTCTTCTGTGGGCCATTTAGCGAGATGCATCTCTCGATAGTTATGAATGACGCCATCATAGTGGCCCTAGTATGACGCGAAATAGTTAGAACTAGGTATACGGAAGAAGAATCGGCAGACCTCTTGAAATTCATACAACTCGTCTGGCGCAAAGAGTTGTCCTAAAGCATATGAGCCTGACAGCGAATCTTTTACTGAAAGTGGATGGTGTTTTTCGCGTTTCTTGCGAGCACGACGCGACTCTGTGGAATCTAGTCTATATAACGACGCAGCAAGCAAGACACATTGTTCCTGTAGCGAGAAAAACTTTGGCCAGAATATAAATCCAGGATGAAGCACTGTCGATTGAATCAACTTGCGAGACGTTGCGAACATTATTTCACAGTAATTTGTTCAAGGGAATTAAAGTAGAGGTTGTGTTACATAATCCAGTCAGAGTGCATCCAAAAATAGCTTCCTCTTTGCTTTCCTCGTTCTCTTCATTACCCATCATGTCAAGGCGCTAAATTCTGCAAAACAAACATTTGACTCTATTCATGTCAGGACCACCTCATAATAAAGCCTGTGATACAGATGAAGCTTTACAAGATACAAGCAGTAGGCAACTTTTGTCTTCTCTGTCTTTATGACAATACCAAGTTGTTGTCATTTCAGCATCTTCCTCATCGAGTGGAAGTATACAAGCCGCAATCGCACGTACAGCATCTCGAAGCCTAGCATTGTATTTTGCTCGTCCAGTTAGGCTCTTTAGGCCATCCAAAGGTGTGCTTTGACTTGTAAAAACCTTTCCCGGTGTATTCAAATTTCCCCGACTGCGAACGAAGTGAATGGATGGCAGACACTGAAAAGTTTGGCCAGGCAACAAGGAACTACATTATCACATCAGTACATGCTTTCTCTTATTAAACTTCAAGGAGTATGTGCTACCTGACTTTTGTCTGCGTTGATCTAATGTGTCTTTATGACCAAGTAGGTATGGGTAATACCAAAACATTTTATTCCTCCGATGTTCGTGAACGCGACTCTAGGGTCGGTACTTTGGGGAAGCTATTCATTATCGAACGAACTATTGGAACCATTTTTGCAAGACACTCTATTAAATGCAGCAGTTTCTGGTGGTATTGCAGGCGCCAGCCAGGCGATCGTTGCAGCGCCTGCGGAAAACGTGCGCATACTTTTGGAACATGGCTTTGGCGGCCATTCTTGGTCTTGTGCCTGGAAAGAAGTTTTTCAAGTTCGAAAGCAAGTTGCTTCAGCTGATGCTTTTCCATCCAAATTGCATGACGTGAGACGACTTCGAGGTTGGTTCAATGAAGTGCGCCAAATGGCAGGACAGGGGTGGAATGGTTGGGGATGGGGGTGCTCAAAGGATGCAGTAGGTATGTGTCGCTCGGTTTATAGCGCTGATCATGCAGTGTAAACTGGATCTTTACCAGGGTTTGCTTCGTTTTTTGTCATTTTTGAAATATCTCGGCGAGCCGCAACGCACGTCAAAAGGACATCACACAACTTCATCGAATCCTCGAGTTTAATTTCGGAATCTGGCTCAGGATGGCGACAGATACCACCTATTCTCAATGGAATGACGCTTGTAGGAGGAGGGGTACGTCTCATACATGTTCATCACCCCTACACGTTACTCAATATCCACTAGGTCATGGCTGGTCTATCGTATGAATATATTTGTCGACCTTGGGACATAGCCCGGCGCGTCATTCACCTCGAACGCAGCAAAGCAATTTCACCCTCAGAGTCCACGATATCCCTATTGCGACGGCAATATCTCTCGGATGGAATTCGAGGCTTTTTTACGCTACATGACCTGCATGCATCTGCAGAATCTCCGACCAGACTTGCTCGATTTTTGCGAACAGCAGGGCGTGTTGGCCCATGGGGTGTCGGGTTTCTAGTCTGGGAGGCCTATGGCTCGGGGCTATCCTGATGAATCTGACGTTTTAACCTTCTTTATGGCAGTAGTATATAGTCAACAGGTATTTATTCCACAACTCTTAATCCACTCATAGATAGCAAAAGTTTTATTCTAACATTCAAAAATCGTGTCAAAGTAAGTTGTAGATGGATGTCCTAAATTGGGACTCAAGTACTAGACTATTCTAGAAAGGGACAGTAATATCATTTGATAAGATTGGAAGAAGTTTGAACGCGTCTGACGTTGTCTTTGGACACTAACAACACATCGACACCTGCCTTTACATTTATCCACAAGACATGCCTCGCTGTACAAGAAAAGGATGCGGCAAGGAGTACGCGGAAGGAGAGACATCAACTTGTACATATCATCCTGGCGCTCCGGTAAGGATTCCACCGTGACGCGTCTTGAATATGTTTCTTTCATATCTGACCTACGGTTTCTTTTAATCGCAGGTATTTCACGAAGGATTAAAGTCTTGGTCATGCTGCAAAGACGTTAATAAACCCGTTTTGGATTTTGAAGAATTCATGTCCATCCAGGTTAGTCGTCCGCACTATTGGTTTATGTTCATCGCCATCAACGGGATGGATTACTTCGTAGGGTTGCACAGAACTACCAAACCACACATCAGAAAAGCCGAAGGAGGTAGCCCCTCCTCCTAAAGCCACGGTCGTTCAAACCGCATCGTCGGTCGATGAGTCTGGGAAAGAGACATTTGGTGTCCAGAGCGTTGCTCAGGCGGCGCAAACGGCCGAGAAGGCACCAGTACAACCCAGCGAACCTACGTTAGACGTCGATGATTTAAACCAAGCTGTGCCACCAGGTACACAATGTAAACGTGCTGGATGTACCACGACGTTTGTTGATGATGAAACGAACCGACAAGGCGACGGAGAGGGTACTGTCTGCCACTTCCATCCATTACCAGTAAGTAACTTGTTTTCTGTTTGGTTTGCTTGCAATATATCTACTCACTTATCCATTCAATGTTTGACGACGATAGCCGATTTTCAGAGAGGGTAGCAAGGTCAGCATATTTCCTGAACTTTTGAGTTTAGCACAATTGATTCGGAAACAGGGATACCTCTGCTGCAAGCGACGGGTTCTCGAGTTTGAGGAGTTCTTGAAGATACCTGGCTGCAAAACGGGTCGCCATTGCTTTATTCCTGTTGTAAACAATCCACTGGTTATTAGATTTTTTACTTTCTCGATCTTGCTATGTTTATTGACGATAGGCTACTTGACAGGTTGAAGAGGAAGTGAATTGCCGCATCGACCACTACCAAACCCCTGGACAAGTTCATGTTTCTGTATTTGCAAAGAAGGTCGATAAAGAGCGCAGCACAGTCGAATTCCGAGATGAAGAGGTGAGGATGAAAGCAAAGACCAACAGTTTCCTTCTTGCTTACATGACAGCAAAGATCTCTGTTCAATTGTATCTTCCTGACAAGAAGAGGTTCACAAAAACGCTTTTACTCTTTGGTCCAATCGAGCCTTCAGCTTCGAGTTTCCGGATTCTCGGTACAAAGGTAGGTTAAGGTTGGCCCACGTTAGTCACACCACACTAAACAATCTGTCAATTTAGGTTGAGCTCACTCTTCAGAAAAAGGACGGTAGAAGCTGGACTGTGCTCGAAAAGACAGATAAAAACCTCGGAAACATTAGCTTGACATTTGGCGTTGGTGGTCGGACGGGTACTGTTGGTGGCAAAGAATTTGTGCTGGACGAAAAGAACCAAGGCCGAGCGTAAAGAAGTGGAGAGGTGGAGGCTGATCGATATTATGCCATGTAAATACAAATAAAATAAGTCTAGTAATAATGTACTCTATATGACCCCAAGTTTCTCTACTTTTTCAAACATTTGAATCAGGTCCCCCTCGTGCAAGTCGGCAAAATCTTTGAAACCCAGTCCACACTCTAGGCCCTTACGAGCTTCTGTGATGTCTTTCTTCAACTGGCGCATGGTATCCAACGTGCCTGCAGTTTTGTGAATAACGGTATAGGCCAGGGTTTAAAGGTCAGCGACCCACCTTCATAAACGGTTTCACCCTTTCTAATGATCCTAGCAAATTTCGATTTTTCAATCATACCGTTAGTAACACGGCATCCAGCAATCATCTTGGTGTTTTGAGCTTTGAGCTGAATTTCGAATGTCTTGAGCACGGTTGCTTCGCCCGTCACCTTTATCTCGATGATACGGGGTAGCTGATCAATGACACGGGCCCGGATATCATCGATCAGCTTGTAAATTATGTCGGAGGTCGTGATAGGGACTGCATTTTGAGAGGCAAGATTTTGGATGGACCGCGTGGCGGAGACGGAGAAGCCAACAATGGTAGCTGAGATTATCGAGTTAATTCGGCAGTTATGATACGAGGTCAAAGCATAACAGACCATTTGCGGCTTTAGCCAACAAAACGTCGGATTCAGTGATAGGACCGACTGAAGTTTGAATGACCTTGGTCATCACAATCTTGTTTCCGATGCCGTTCAAAGCTCCCTCGAGTGCTTCACCGCTTCCACTAACATCAGCCTTGATGATTAATCTGAGCTCCTTGGGACCAGTTGGTGCAACAACCTGATCAGCTGAAGTGTCCTTTTCATTTCGCCTGTGAGCATTGATGGCTTCTATGTCGCTGTGTAGAATTTGATTTTCAAGCCGTCGTTCTCGATTCGCGAGCGCTTTCTTAATGTCAGAATCTGAGCCTTCAATCGCCTCTTCGCCAGCTTTTGGCAACGCTTTCCAACCCGACACTGTCACGGCCATGCCAGGTGTAGCTTTCTGAATGGACTTGCCAGTCGAGTCAGTCATGCGTCGCACTTTGGCTTGTGTGAGACCGCTGATGATATGAGCCCCCACCTGGAGGCAGCCTCTACTGACCAAAACGGTTGCGACAGGTCTGGATAATATGAGCTAAAAATGCTGCTGGATGACAGGATTAAAATACTTACCCCAAACCTTTGTGCACGTTGGACTCGATTATGTGTCCAACGGCAATCCCGTCGGCTTCTGCACGCAAGTCCCGATATTCCGCCACAGCTGAAAGGGTTTCAATAAGGTCAGGAAGACCTTCACCTGTCAAACCAGATACATGAACTGCGGGGATGTCGCCTCCAAATTCCTCCAACTGCACGCCCTCGGCCATGAGAGCCTTTTTAACTCGGTCCTGTAAATACAATGATAAGGTAGAGAATCACACAACACACTGCGCACAAACCAGATCAATACCAGGCTTGTCAACTTTGTTAATAGCCACAACTAAACTAAGCTGATCCTGGTCGTTCTTCCATAGTTCGATAACTTCCTTTGTCTGTGGCATGATACCATCGTCTGCAGCCACAACAAGAACAATTATGTCCGTGACGTTGGCTCCTCGAGCACGCATTGCTGAAAACGCAGCATGTCCAGGTGTGTCTAAAAATGTGATCGACTGAGGTGTTCCCGCAGCAGTGGCTGCGCTGGATATTGGGACAGAGAAAGCACCAATATGTTGTGTGATTCCTCCAGCTTCTCCTTTGGCAACAGAAGCTGAGCGTAATGTATCAAGGAGTGTTGTTTTTCCATGATCGACATGACCCATAATGGTGACAATGGGAGGTCGAAGTGGCAGCTGAGCGTCGGTAGAAACAGGACTGTTATAGAGTTTAAAAATGCAATTGGCTAGACAAATCATGAAATGACATACGGGGCATGAATATCAAAGGCAGCTTCATCATCCACGACAGGTTTATATCCGAGCTCCTCGACAAGGAGGGTTGCATAGTCCGAAGATAGAACTGAATCGACGAGTCAAATGATGATTGGAGGGCTGTTTTTAATTAGACTTACGATGGTCGTAGCTGGAATCCTCTTCCAAACCTGCTCGCTTCATGCGATACTGCAACTGTGCTATAGTGTATATTAGTGGGAATGAATTGTGGCTGCAGATATGAATATATTACCGAGACGCATATTCAAAATTTTTGCCAACTGTGCGACAGTCACGACGGATGGGATATAAACTTCCCGTTTTCGTGGTGCGATAACCTTTGGGCGAGATGTCTTTGGTTTTGGGGTTGTGGATTGTCGGGCATGATCTACGTGGTGATGCTCGGAGCGTTGTTTTGTTACATGCCTTTTCTCATGCTCTTGCTTGCGTCTCCTCTTCTCTCGTTGATCGTGCTCGGAATGACTCGCAGGCATGTAAGCAGGGGGAAGGTCTTGTTCTACATGCCGTGAATGTGAAGGGTCTGTTGATTCCTTATAAGACGCTGGTAGATTAGGCCTATTTTGAGAAGAGCTAGATTGCGGATAGGTAGGTCTCTGTGCGTTTGGTTTTGTTGACGAGCTTTGAGAAGGTTTCTGTAGAGTTCTGGAGGGGTTTGACGGAGTGTGCGAAGTTGATGATGAGTTGTTGCGCATGACATGGGGTTTCGTCGGAGGAGTCGGAGGAACCTGAACTGTAGGTTGACGAGCTCTGGTCCAGCTCTTACGTGTTGGCAATGATGATGAAGACCTTTCATCTAGTGAAGCTGTTCGTGGTGAGCCTAGAGATGGCTCCTTGGCCTATAACACAAATATTTAACAAGCCGCCTTCAATCCGGGCTGGGTAGAGTTAATTGACCTTTATTGCCGCTGTCGCTAGTTCTCGGACACAAACTGAATTGCGTGATACATTCCTCAAAGTTGAATTCAACATGTTTTCTAAACGATTTGTTAGTTTATAAATAAAAAAAGAATTTTTGAATAATTACTTACATGCTTTCACGGGTAAAAAGGAGGGAGAATATGAATTTGGATATTTTTACTTAATTTGGACGCGTTTATATGAGCACGTGACAAGGATAAAGTCGCGTTGAATTTTAAAATTAAAATATGAATAATGGGTTTTATTCCACCACCACAGTTAGCCAGAGATCGTCCTTCATATTTAGAAACTTATAACAAGATTATATCAACTCACAGAAGATCTCCTTTAACTTCAGCTTCCTCTGTTATTCTTCTTGTAGCTCCAAATGTCGACGCCCTTTGCGCCTCTCGCATGCTCGCCACCCTCTTCAAGCACGATGATGTTGCTTATCGTATAATTCCTGTATCAGGTCAAGGCGAGCTGGAAGTACTGGCAACAGACCTCAAGTCGTATACAGAAGTCCGTTATTATGTCTTTTGACCTTTTATTACACAAGACTGACACCTGTTGTCTAGCTGCACACCCTAATTCTACTCAACATTGCTGGTCGTTTCGACCTTACTGACCCTATGTGGTTCGGAGAATACGACACCAGAGTCACAATACACGTTATTGACTCGTGTCGTCCGCAAAGTTTAGCCAACTTGTTTACTTCTGGAGAGAATGGGGAACGCGTCGTGGTCTGGGACGATGGAGAAGTCGAGAATCTTACTGAAGAGAAGAAGGCTTGGGAAGCCCTTCAGGTGCGTGTTTTCCTTCGTTAAATATACACCTCTCATGAAAATTCGTAGTATGATATCGTGGTTGATTCGGACGATGATGATTCGGGAGACGATTCAGAAGAGGAATTTAGTGAGGATGGAGCAGAGCCTTCTACTTCAGAAGTGGGGTCACCGTCAACCAAACGGAAAAGAAGCTCAGACAAAGTATCAAGGAAACGTCCAAGGCTCGAGAAAAATGTACGTCTCTAGCAACACTGTCATTGTTCGTATTTAAGAGAAGCTATTAGGAGACGAGAATATCTCGAGATGATTATGAAGTCTACGAGGCACTCATGAACAAGCACTATGGTGCTGGTCTATGGCACGGACAAAGTGCTTCTGGTACCATTTATATCCTTTCAACACTATTGGAACGCGTCGATATTGATCTACTATGGTATGATGCTCTGTTTTTGATGTGGGCCTAGAGCGATGAACAAAACGCTTCAAGGCTAGCTATCCTCGGTCTTACATTTCAATACCTGACTGCTAGAATATCCCGCGATACATACGAAAAGTATCATGCAGTGTACTATGACGAAGTTTCGCGCCTTAATCCAAGACCAATCAACGACGAACCATCTTCATCAGTCGACCCCAATGATATCAGCGTACGGGCTACAGAAGAACTCCGTTTCATGCTGTTCCGACATTGGACCTTATATGACGCCATGTTTCATTCAAGTTATGTTGCTAGCAAACTCGGTATATGGAAAGAACGCGGACGACAGCGCCTTACAGGGCTTTTGGCGAAAATGGGGTACGGACTCGCTAACTTTGACAAGAACTCGTCCAAATAACTTGATTTCTAGTTTCTCAATACCACAGACACAGCAACCATACCCACACATGGACATGGATTTGAAGAGGACGCTTGTCCAGAAGCTCAACGATGTCGCACCCGAATATGGCTTGGTGGAACTTTCATATCCATCATTTGTTCGCTGCTTCGGATTCCATTCTCAGCCTCTGTCAGCGGCAGACGCTGTAGAGGCCCTATCCACATTGTTGGATGTTGCTGAAGGAATCCGAATGGAAGTAGAGGCGGAAGGAATGCGCAATGGAGGTGAATGGTTTGGAGGAGGGCGCGTTTGGGATGCCCATCGGTCAGATAAGCATTCCGACACTAACAAGCCCAAGGCAAGCGATAAAGGTGCACGAAGAGAAGATGGTGCAGATGAAGACGAAGAACCAGCTGAACCCCGGTGGTGGGTGAACAATTTTTGGAGAGCATATGATGCTTGCAACAAGTATGTCCGTATTTCCTCGAGTGTTTTCAAAGACTTATTGTACCATGTAGCATTGGGTCCCTACGCGAAGCCCTTGGTCTGTCAATGACTCTTCAACGCGCCATCATACGACAGGGGACATCGATAATTGATAAGCAAGACATTCGTACCATGAGAAACCACCGAGTTGTTATCCTATCACAAGGCCCTGACCTCGCCCTATTTTCAAATCCAAGTGTACTGATGCGATTAGCACTTTGGTTGGTCGATGCTTTACGGGATAAATTGTCGGGGATGACTGTAAATGCCCGAAGCCGGAAGAAAAGTTTACCGTTTATACTGGCCTGTCTTAATGAGACGAAAGGCCGATACACGGTTGTCGGCGTTATGGGTGCCCTCGACTATGGCGAGATACGTAAAAAGTGAGTTCATCGAGATGTAGAAAGTCATTCAAGCTAAGTGTTTAACTTGCAGTGAATTCATGAAAGCGTTTCTCGATGCCCAAGAAAAAACTCGCGCTGATGTCCAACTGACTTCTTTTGATGGGAGCATCCTTGAGATTGACCAGGCAGATCTCAAGATTTTCTTGGAAAAGCTCTGCGAGTCGTAACAATGCATTTTTTATACCCCTACCATTGCTTTGATTGTGTAAATTATATTTTCTCCAATCTGTATGATGATGTATGTAACTCCTATTTACGATAATGACACGCTCGCCGCCGTTGTTGGGGCCTATAACGGTCATCAATGGTGTCAGTTGACTCCAAAACTTGGGCTTACCTTGTCTCAACTGCTCTCAAAATGGAATAAGGGTAATTTCATTCTTTAACTTTCATACCACGACCATAACGTATTTACCACGTCCCTTATCTTTCATTTTCATGTCAACTGCAGGCAGCACCGCACAGGTATGAAACAACCCATCCCTTTCGACCCCCTATCTTAACCCCCGCCCCTGATTGTTGCAGGATCCATCCTGGAAAGGAAGAGAACAGAGTGAAGAGAACAAGTGGGCACGAGAAAAGGTGCGTTGATAGTGGATAGTAGTGCTTTGCAGGTGTCACGATTCCTTCCTTTCGTGTCCCTCAAAGTTAATCTAAAACCGAGCAGACGTTGGCGCTTCCGTCTTTGCTCTAAACATCTTTGATCGATGGCTTTTACTGATGCTTCTCGGGCACTGTACAGGAATCTGCGCAGATTCAAGCAATTCATGATCGCATGATGAGGGAAGCAGAGGCCGTAGGCACCACCAATAAAGATAAAGACTCAAGCTCGACATCTAGCACAGAAGAGTCGTCCAAATCAACCCACCCAATGGATCGCGATTTTGAAGGTGGCTTTGGGGGACAGGAAGATCTCGAGGATAGATATGCCACAACATCTGGTGAACATTAGTGGAGAATATTGTCAAAGCAAATGTTCTTATTATGAATCCTAATTAGTCGGGATTTCAGCAGAGAGCGGTGTTATTTAAACGAGCGTGCAGGGTAAACTAATAATAAATGTAGTCCATGATGAATTGTCCAATCGAGCCAGTGTTATGTGTGCAATACAAAAGAAAATTCGAATACTGTCAACTAAATGTCTGGATATCGAGTCTCCGGAAATGCTTGGAAACAGATGTAGGGGGTAATGCAAAGATTTCGTCAGTCAGGAAACGGATCCTCTTGCGTTGAAATGTCAATATGATTAGAGAGTACTATGAGACTGGTGCAGGCGTAATCAACGGCTCAGCTGCGTCACGACGAGCAACACCGCATGAAGGGGGTGGGGCAGTACCGGGGTCAACCCATGGGTCAAGATACTGACATGTTGGCACGGGGAGCGCAACGCCCACGTTGTCCGCAGGGTTGTTCCACCCACTTCCCCAATCGACAGATACTGTTGCCTTGGGGTCTTGCGAGGGTACTGGTAGAGTTGGGATTGCTCCAGTGGGCGTATAGGCTGGGAGATTCGCCACAGCACCAGCCATGCTCAAGGAAGGAGGTGGCCATGCGAGACTGGCTGTTGCTGCTGCTGGGATATCGCCGGCCCCGGGGCCACCGGTCATGTGTGGTTGAAGAGGCGGTGTCCATGGGCTGGTGTTTCCGCAAGTGCCATCGGCTTCGCGAGGGTCCGTTGGCATCCATCCGTTCCGCAGGCCAAGCTGGTAAGACCAGGCGGGTGTTTCAACCTTGCCTGAGCGCAGCGAGTCACCAATTTTCCATGTCCAGAAGAAATAATGCTGGAAAACAGGTCAGCAAGATGCTTCTAACGTTGAGTAGAGGATATACCTGAAGCGCATCCATACTGGCGAGGGCAAATTGCTTGATGTCATCCTTCATGGCTGGAGAATAGTTTTGCCAATCCGTCCAGGGGGTGCAACTTCCCTGTCGTGGCCAGACACCCGGATAAGTGCCTTCATAACGGGTGCCAAGATTTACGCCGTTCAGGAAGAGACCACAATCAGTCACGGCATTGCTGAACTCGCCAGCATTGGTCAGACCAAAGGCTCGCATGGAGGTGTTCACGGCGCTTCCCCAAGTAGAGCATGGGGTGTTGGCATAGCTTGACATAGGGGCAGTAGACTGACCACCGAAGCAGAGGTATGGATGGGTATCAAGACTGATACGATCTGCATTGGGGATGAAATCCGCCCACTGGCTTCGGGGTAAAAATCCATCATGGAAGGAAATGTACGGCCCGTTGCCTTCACCAGTACCACCAGCAGTTCGGATGATCTTATACGCTTCCATATAGCTAGAGAGAGGGTCAAACTACATTTCAACACGGCCAGAATGGAAGCAGACATACAATCTGGCAAGTGCATCTCGACCAATGGTATTTCCCTGAGGCTCGTTGATGATTCCAAACATCGGAACGACGTCCTTATACTGGGGCTGGGAGATGAATTCAGCAAGGATACGAATGTAATCGAGGGCACGTTGTGCGTTGGCATAGCCCATGGGACCATTTAAAAATCCAGTGGTACCAAAGCGACCGGAGTGATTCCATCCATTCTGACTTCCAGGCAAAGCGTGCAGGTCAAGATTAATCCGCAGACCATATTTTCGAGCCCATTTGATGGCCTTGAGGAAGTATCTAGAAAAATGTTTTGTTGAAATAATGAAGGATAAGTGTAGTACTGAATACTCACGTCCAAGACACTTTGGGCAAGAAAGGTTCTCCTGGCCATACCTCGATGGCCCACCAGCCAATTGGAAGACGAATCCAGTTCAATCCAGCGCCCGCAATTTCAGCAAAATCCCGTTCAGTCTGCCAAGGAGATGAGGACGAGGTCAAATCTCACGAAAAACATTGTGCGTACGATGAATGTCTTGTAATGCTCTTCCATTTGTGCAAGACCTCCACCTGCAGTGTCAGCTGCCATGGCTTCGCTGAGAGTCCATTCATCGACAGGAGGATTTGGGTTATTAAGGTACTTTTCATAGAGAGCTGGTGAGCTGTGTGACAAAAGTTATTCAGAAAGAACGCGGCGTGTCAAAATGAAAGACAAACATGAACTAGCCAAGAAAATGGGTTGATTGAGTACAGGCCTGGGATGATGAACCAAGAAATAAAACTTACGGGTTCCGTGTTCAACCAACCGCCCAAATTGACACTAAAAAAAGAGTCAGGACCTGTTTGAGAAACTGCAAAGGAGTATGTATACAAACCCTCGAATTTTTTCAGTGCCATACTGGAAGGTTTCATTAAGCCCAGCGGTCCAAGACTGAGCCTTGGCACCATTGTTGAGGGGATCATTCTCGTCATAATACCAATGGCCACCAAAAGGATTCCTGTAAACAAAGGTCGTGCCGTCCTCGAGTTCGACAGTGGAACCATCACCACCCCAGACTGGCTTGGCCGATGCAGTCGGAGATGGAGCACTGGAAGAATGGGAGATGGGATCGTCGTTTCGATCTTTGCCTCCTCCTCGTTTGTCGCCTTCCTTTTCATTGGAATCCTTGATGACCAAGAAGTAAACGGGGAGCATAACGGCTAAAATTACAATTAAAGCAACCGCGGCGGCGATAAGTAAAAGTTTGCGCTTTGATCTTCCAGGAGATGTATAAGCACTCCTTTTCTCCTCCATAGCTCGGCTTGTGGCGCCCACGGGCGACATTGGGACCTGGTCACCTGCGTAGTAAGTAGAACGTGGGTCGTCACGATATCCGCCTTCCATGCGACCTGCTGCTGCTGGGTCATTTAAAGCGTATACGGAAGAATTATATTCCGATGCCGGATTGTAGCTAGCTTGAGAGGACGCGATAGAGTCTCTGGCAGCTGGACCATCATAGAGGGCAGCACCAAGGAAACGAGGCTGAGCAGCGCCTGGTGGAATTGCAGAATCTTCTGGTAGTTCTGAGGGATGGCCCTGTGGAGTATGGAATAGTGTTGTACGAGCATCTGGAGACGGAGGAGCATTATAGAGAGCATTTGAATTGTGGTCGTCGTTGGTCAAAGGTAGAGGATCATAGGCAATATTGCGGGTTGAATCACCCTGAGGGTGAGCCATATTTTAAAATAAAATAAAGACTGTGATGATGGTGGTATAAGAAAGAAAAGGAAAAAGAAAGGAGAGTCGGAGAAAGAGGAAGGAGGAAGAGGAGGTCGTAGTGGTCGGAAGAAGAGAGAGGATTGAAAAAGGAATTGAAAACAAACACTCGCTTTCAACACAATTCTTCAAATCTTTTACGGCACTCAAAAAAAAATTCATTTATATTTATTATATTAATTCTAACCAATAAAATTTCTTATACTTCCTCACCGCAAACCATTCCGTGACTCTTTTTTTAAAAGTCCGATTCTTACTTGGTCTTACTTGGGTAACCTTGGGCTGTACCGGCTTGTCGGTATGACGCTTTGCCAAGATGTTTACTTCAAGTCTGAGGTATGAATCCGTTTGTGCTACCATTATTACCAGCATTGCCACTTGAACCTTGGCTTTGTTGTTGTTGCTGCTGCTGTTGCTGTTGTTGTTGTTGAGCGACTTGCTGCTGCTGAGCCGTAAGAGCTATCATCAATATCTGCGTTCATTTTCGCGTTTAGTTTTTATCTTCCAAGAAATAAATTTTGGTTTTATCTCACCTGTTCTTGGGTCAGGTTAGAAGGTAGTCCATAAAAACTCCCGTTCACTCCACCAGCTGCCCCCTGAGCTTGTTGTAACAACCCGATCTGGCCCTGCAGGTGATGGTAAGCAACACATTAACCAAGCTTTTCTTAATGTCACACACCAATCCTTGAGGTCCAAGTTGAAGTCTTGCTTGTTGCAACAACATCTGTTGTGGTATGTTTCGGTTGTTCGGTGTAGCTGCCAGCCTTGTTGGCCGGTTCCCTAGCGCTGCCGCTCCAGCCGCAGCATTAGCTCGATTCTGCAACTGCTGTAATTGTGCCAACTGCGCGTGCGGAACGGGCGCAACTTGAGGCGGTGTTGCCTGGTGCGGCGTTGGCACAGGAGGTGTCGTTTGTGGTATTGAAGGTGTTGGTGGTGCTGGTTGAGCTGGTTGGACTTGTGCCGCTTGGGGCGCTGGTTGTGTGCTTGGTTTTGCGGGCGGCTGTGGAGGCTGTGATGCTTGTCCCCGCGAAGCCTGGTCCCGAAGCCTCTGAAACTCTTCGTTCCTTCGTCGAGCCAACGCCAATTCTTGATTGGCTTGATTGTCACGTTCCGCCTTCATCCTCCCAAGCTCGGCTGGACTAAGTTTGGGAAGTTTATTATACTGGTTATGTGTTTCATGGATTCCTGTGGATTTGCGTTGTGTAGCTAAATTCCAGTTAAATACCTTACGAATCTGCCTGTAGTGTAGACTAGCATAACACTCACCAAGTTTCGCCGCAGATTCTTGGCGCCGTCTTGCAAGCCTGCGGATACCTTCTTGAAGCACTAAATGTCGCCTCCGTTTTTTAGGCTCACTTCCACTAGCTATGACAGGTGGTGCACTGCTAGAAACGCTTGAACTTGCCATCCTTTTTACACCGCGCGTTGTCATTTGGCTACCCGACGTCATCGCCGAACCTGCCCCAGTGTCATCGGCAAGGGTTTGCGATGGTGCTGCTGCATCAGGCAGAGGAATTTTGCGTTCTTGACCCCACCTCTCTTTCCATCTCTCGGCGCACTCGGTCGGTGATCGCTTGTCGCTTGGTGTTGTCAGACGAGACGCGTTATAGCACTCAGCGACGAGCGCCCAGTTATTGGAGTAGCGATCCACCAACGACTTCAACAAAGCATCATCGTTCGCGCTCCAAACAATATCGCAGGCCCCACGCTTCCGATTGTCCTTATCCTTGAATGAAGACGTCTGAATTGGAAACCCGAAACTGGTGGTATTGCTGGGTCTCCCTTCGAAGAGGTCTGATGGATGATGTGATTAGTAGGCAGAAGGAAACGCAAACATACACTTCTTACCATTGCTGACGCCGACCTCTTCTGTCCCTGTACGGGTCCAAACATCATTGTCTTGCGTCCATAATATCTCTGGTGCAGGTAGCCAATGATCATCCTTCCAACGTTTGGCAGGTTGCAGAGGTCCAAGAAGTGTAGGCTTCTCGTACATGAAACGACCTATCGGATATAGTTTGGTGTATGTCGTGTCTTCTATACGCCTGTTGGGGTCGTCTCTATCCGAGCGCCTTTCTCCTTTTTTCCGTCCGTCCACTGGCGGTGGCGCAGGCGGTGCAACGTCAAGTAACGTTAAAGGAGTCAGTTCTGGGAACAAGACATTGAGGTTTGTGAGGTCAGTCGACTCCAACTCTTCATTCACAACGTCGGCGATGTCGTCCATTGTCAAGAAAACTTGGGAAACTCCCCCATACACAATCTTCTCGCGCACCGGGGCCAACTGTTGCTTGGATATTTTCGGAAAGGCGCTTTGGCTTTCGCCATCCTCATTCGCGGATTGTGAACTAGACTTGGTCGACGCATCCCCCAGCATAGGGTTGCTTGAGGAGGTTTTGAGGCCATCGATCGAGGTGGATGACCCCAGCACGTCGCCGTCAGATGTGGGCAATGTGTTCATGGGGCTGTCGGGCGCGTTGGGGAGATTGTGAAGATCAAGCGAGGATGGGTCGTCCACATCTTCACTCTTCAGCTTCAATCCTTCAGTCTCTTCAAGGGCATCTGCCACTGGATTATTGGGTTCCAGGGAGTCGATGACTTGTTGCTCGTCTGTTTCCATATCTTCATCATCATCAGCATCAGACCCGTAATCGACACCCAGGAATGACGTTTGCTGCTGAAGAGGTTGTGGGGGAACGGGTCTTTGCACCTGAGATGGGACTTCTTCTGCTTCTGGAGGTGAAGGCTCCCTTGGAACAATCGGCCTCCATTTGACACAAATGCCAGCCTCCAGCCTTTCCTCCAAGGTCTCGAGCGAGTGCCAATCCACAGCGGCATGTGCGAGGTTATAGGCAACTACCAACTTCCACCGACGCTCTTCTCGGAAATCTATTCGCATCCATTTCTACGGTCCAGACTATGTAAATGTATACACCCAAATTTGAAACGATTAAACATACCATTTCGTCCATCAAATAATCCCAATGCGTTTTGGTCAGACCCCCGACCCCTCTCTGCTTTTTGGGCTGCCTAAAACTCCACCGGCCCTCGTCCTTGAGACGCTCAACGCGTTCCAATGTGCGCATTAACTTCAATTCCGTCATAGCGATCTTCACATCGCGGTTATGTAAGGAGGGAGATGATACAAATTATAGTTTTACTTACCGACCATTCCTTCGTACTTAGGCACTTGGTGGAACGCGCCACTCGCTTCCATAACGGGTTTGCCAGTATGGACGCGTTCCATCGGTGTATGCCTAAAGGCAGTTCGTCGCGATCCTTTTCACGCTTGACATCCTTGTCGGGATTACGCCTCCGCTTGGCGTATTTAGCTTTTCGAGTAAATTCGGGAGGGAGAAGGGAAAGAGGCGGCAAAGGATAATCAAATGATATGCTTTTCGTGGAGGTCCCATCTTGAGTCGATGGGACTGGTTTGCTTTCAACGACGGACTCGAAAGTAAAATGTGGCTGTTCAACGGGAGTCGTGTGAGGTATTTGGATGGCTTTATGGATGCTGGGAGGATAGGTGATTTTAACAGGGACATAAGGAACTTGAGTTGGAGGTGGTGGTGGTGGTGGTGGTGGTGGTGGTGGTGGTGGGGTTGGTTCTGAAACTGAAAGCACGGAAGGATTGATTGTGGCAATGTGAGTCTGGGCCTGTTCTTCCACAGCATCAAGAGCCTTGTCTGTATCAGACGACACGACAATAATTCCATTGTTTCCCGTATCAGCAGCGGGCTCGACGGACGGAGCGGTTTCTGCAGAATCGTTATCGACTTCCATGGCGGAATCATCCTCCACTGGCTTTTCTGCATGGTCGGACATATCACTTTGAGCAATCAAGTCTACGTCCATGTCTTCTTTTGCTTCCTCTTCCTCCTCCTCCTCTTCTCCTTTTTTGACAGGCGTCTCCTCAAGACCGACGTTGTTTGTTTCTGTGACTGCCGGAACCTCAGGAGATATTTCCTGTTCGGAGATGGCTGGTGGAGCAGAAGGACTGCGACGGAGTGGAGGTGTTCGGGATGAACCTTTGACGGATGGCTGTCCTCCGTTCTGCGACATGGGAGAGCTAGGGTGTACAAGGTCGAGGTCGTCGAGGTCGTCTTCGTCTTTTGAACTTGTGTCTGTTCGAGGTTCTGGTGATTTAGATTTCATTTTGGGGGACGGGGAAGTCGGTACGCTGCCAACAGAAACGTCCTGTACCAATTTTTCAACAGTTGAGGGGCCTTCTGTTGAATCCATTGGTGGCGGTGAAACCTGAGCCAATTCAACAGCTCGAGAACGACTGCGAGTTGCACGACTTGTCGAAGGAGGTTTGGTGTCTGCATGATCAGAAGATGCAGAACTCAAAGGCTTCGGTTCGGGTTGATATAAACTTGTTTTGTGAAGAGCTGAAAGAAATTCCTGTTCCTCTAGGTTGGATATTGAAGCATTCAAGGGGCTTTGACCTAGTTTAATATCTGATTCGAGAATGAAGATAGTTGACATACTCTTTTTGCAAGTCATATTTTTCCATAAACTGAAGCAGAGAGATATCTTCATTGTCAATGGGTGTCAGATGTAAAAATCCTTGTTGCGTGTGCATCATTGAGTATAGTTCTTTAAGAAATTCATTACGGCGCGTTATAATGACACTGCACAAAAAGATTAAAGATAGTACAATTGCAGATTAAACATATTTAAAAATACTTTAGTGAGTCCAATCGTTCTTCTAGGTATTTGTCCTCCGAATTCTGGGACATAAGGAATTGTCGGTAGAGAGAAGGTGGAAGTTGTAAATGAAGGAAGAGTTTACCTGTTTAGGGAGTGAGAACATACATGATTATGTAATCAATCAATTATTAACAGTGGGTCATGTTCTTTGTTCAGTCAATCATTGAAATGGCTTCCACTTTGAACCGCTTGAGAGCTTTTAGAGTTCTTCAAGCTCATCGTCTGTTCTCTACTTCAGCGCCTATTTATTCTCGTTTCAACCCTCAGGCGCCTAAATCTGCTGCTTCAAACCTTCAACGATTATCATTTGGAATTGCTACCTCTGGTCTCGTCCTTTTCGCCATCTATCAATATCTTCCTGTAAGCAACATTTAATTCCTTGTATTGTATTTGCACAATTAACCAGTGTTCAGCAAACATACAAACCTACAACTCCTACCGGCCCCGTTCATGCTACCTCTCAAGAACTCGCAACAGCTATTCAGCAACTCAGAAACGCATTCCCAAAACCTGACTCAGTTGTTACCGACGAGCAAGATTTGACTACATATGGCTCTTCAGAACACTCCTATCATCATGCAAGGCCTCATGCAGTTATAGTGCGTCTGTCTACTGAGCTATTCTCTTCGCCCTGTTCAACTCCTGTTCCAAAATCAGGTCCGCCCGCATTCTACGGAGGACGTTGTCAAAATCATCAACATAGCAAGAACATACAGAGTACCGGTTGTTTCGTATAGTGGTGCAACCAGCTTGGAAGGTCACTTTTCTGGGGTAACTATTTCTCTACTCCGACCTCCCCATTGCTGCAAGAGTTTGACTAAAGCCGCACAGTACCCGACTGGAAGTATTTGCTTAGACATGTCGAAGATGGACAAAATATTGAACATAAACGGTTTGTTACATATTGTTATTGTCCTAAGCTTCCTCTGATACTGCTATAGTGGACGACTCTGATCTCACTTGTCAAGCGGGAACTAGATGGGAAGACATTAACCACACACTCAAGGATCGAAACATTCCTTTATTTTTTCCCGTCAGTTGGCGCTTCTTCATTGCAGTGTGACGTTCCCTTGACTCGTTCTCGAACAGCTGGACCCTGGACCTGGTGCTGTATGTTTTGCGGTCTCGGCCGATCATGTGTACATCAAAGACCTGATCTATTGCTTGTTTCTGGAATACAGACCATTGGCGGTATGGTTGGTACAGGATGCAGTGGAAGTGGGTATTATCTGTATCATTGCAAGACTACCCTTCTAATCTGGCTTTTACGAAGCTAACGCTGTCCGCTATGGAACTGCTCGAGCGGAATGGATACTGAACTTGGTCGCTCGATCCAATACCCCTATTTTTCACCTACTTACTTCCTTAATTAGACTGTCGTATTACCTAATGGGGAAGTCATCAAGACCAGAAGCCGTGCAAGGAAATCCGCGGCAGGTTTCGACACGACGAAACTCTTCATAGGCGCTGAAGGAACGCTAGGCATAGTGACAGAAGGTAAACTCCTTTTCGGACTTTGTTGGTCAACACCACTGATTTATAAGCGATAAGCAACACTTCGTCTTGCGCCACTTCTTCCAACCAAGGTTGCTGTAGTGCAGTTCCCCACTGTTCAACATGCTGTCGACGCTGTTCAGGAAGCTTTGCGATCGTCCCAAGGGTCTCACATCCGTAAGTAACTTTTAGCATGAAGGATGTGGTATCTGATGAACGACCTAGAATGTGTGGAACTTCTTGACGATAACAGTACGTGCCTTCATCTTTGTTCAGGTATCAGCTTTTCTGAAAGAGGACCAGTGATGAGTGCAATAAACGAAGCTGGACTTGTATCCAAAGCCTATCCAGTGAAAGACACGTTATTCTTCAAACTTCAGGGCGACGACGTTTCTGTGAAGCATACTGCCAATGTCATCAAGACGATCGTTCAAAAGCATGGTAGTCTCAAGTTTGAGTTCGCATCAACGGATGAAGAAGCGGAGGAGCTTTGGCAGAATAGAAAATATGCGCTAATGTCTAGCCTTACTGCCTATCCTGGTCGGAAGTGTTGGACTACAGACGTTTGGTATTTCACATTTTCTCATCCTCTTTGAAACCGACTCACATGTTTGCCTCTTCAGCGTTCCGGTTTCTTACCTCCCAAAGCTTGTGCATGAAACAAAGAAAGACTTGAAAGACTGTGGATTACATAGCACGATTGTTGGACATGTCGGAGATGGAAACTTCCATGCTCTTATTCTTTTTGACATTGACACAGAGCATGAAAAAGCTAGCCAGGCAGTCCATCGACTGGTTCGGCGAGCAATTGCCATGGATGGAACATGTGAGTGAGTCGAGGGCAAATTGACATCACCACTGACACCATCCATATGTGTTAGGTACGGGCGAGCATGGTGTGGGCATAGGGAAGAAAGAATACCTTGTGGAAGAGTTAGGGTTAACCACAGTCGCATTCATGAAAACCATCAAGAATGTTGTTGATCCATTGAACATCATGAACCCTGGGAAGGTTTGTTGCAAAATCATGTCTGGTTTAACTTTTACTGATGTCCTATGTCTATAGCTATACCCGGACGAAGATGAAAACAATCGTGGCAACCATTAAGCCAACAACAAATTACTTCTATTAAAGCCCGAGAGGGATAATGTAGAATATTCTATAATTAAAAATTATCTGAATCACTTAGAAATTGTGCAGATTGAAATTTGCCCATTACTTCTCGGATTTCTGTCTCCGCAGAAAGCGCCGCCTCTTTGGCATCCGCCAGCTTATCTTCCAGTTCATCTGCCGTCAGATGTCGCACCGTACCGTTTTCCTCAATAATCCCAATGGCATCGAAACGGCTTAGGGTATTTCCAACAACGGGTAAGAATCGGTGTTTGTCCCATCCATTATCATTGAACGAAAGCACTGCACGAACAGCTGCAGTGTTGATGTCGCGGTGGAGCTCTTCTAGTTTCGACAATTGCACTTCCATCCACCTGGCGCGTCGTTCCAATGCAAGGGTCAGGGCGGCCACCTCGTCTTCCTTACTTGGTCCGTCTTCCCCGCCGTCCTCCAGAAAGTCGTCTCCTCTTAGCATATCACGGAGAACACCATCAAAGGATGAACTATCGTCCCAAGTCGTCCGAGGAAGAAGTCGCAAGAGATCTGAGATGGTTTGGGTGAGAGTTTCAAGTAGCTGTTGGAACGAAGACACAGCATTGTCTATGGATCCTGAGGGCATACTATTTGTGAATGAGCCACCTCCGACAGATAGAGCCGAGAGAGCGTGAACCAATGGACCGTATTCCAAAGGCATTTTCGCAGGAGAACCAAGTCTTTGCAAGTCAAAGAAGGGATTGCTCGCGAGGTCGATGCCAGGACAAACACGGTCGATATGTTGCAACAATTCAATCACAGATTGCGGCGAGTCCTGACAGTCCACTGATTGAGACCGGGAATTGGCAGGGCTGGAGTCTGCCGTCAAACCACCATCTGCAACAGAAGATGGCACAATGTCGTCCTGTGCTTCATCGTCTTTAATGTGCTTCGTGGCCTTTGCGATGGGTTTGACCTTTTTAGGTTTCTTAGACAAGAGAGGAACCTGGATGGGGGGTGTAGACACAACATTTGGGATAGTGGGAATGGCAGGCGATTGTTTCTTAACCAGCTTTGCAGGCGGTTGTGCTTGTGGCTTAACGGTGTCGTGAGCTTTGGGTTTGGTAGTGGTGGCTTTTTTCGTAACGGTCTTGGGTTCGGAGGCAGGGCTGTCTTTTACCGTAGAAGACTCTGGAGCGGGTATTGCACTTGAAGGACCAGACGAGATGCCAGAATGAGCAGCTGCAGGAATGGGTTTCTTTTTATCCTGCGAGGTTTCACTAATCTTAGCTTTTTCTCTCTCCTTTTCTTCTTTCTCTCGCTCTTTCTGTTTTGCCTTCGCTTCGGCCTTCTCTTGAGCTGCCTTTTGTCGCTCAGCAGCCTTTTCAGCAGCGGCAGCCTTTTTAGCAGCCTTACGCTCTGCTTTGCTCTGAATTTTTGAAAGAGCTGGGAGAGGAACAGAATGTTGATCACTCGACGTGTTCACAGGGGAAGGCTCATTGGACACAAGCGCTGGAAATTCTTCAGGGGAAGATAAGGTTGGCAGGGGAGAGGCGGAGGAGGTTGGGCGTGAAGGGACTAGACTCATCGTGACAAACAGAAGCAATGTGAATATCAGCGTGTGCAAGACACCAACAGCACACCAAGAAGGGGAGGGAGGAAATGGGGTATCGAATTGCTTGATTCTTGATTAAAACAGTTGGTGGACTATCCAAAGCGTCGGAATAAAGGAAAAGTACGGGCGAACAGCGTGGTGGAGATGCATCATTGTCGGTAATAGAAATTCCGCACTGAAAGCACGGCGCTCGGTACACAGGCCTCCCTCCCCTTAAAAAAGTGTGGAAGTAACTCACCTGATTGATGACTGTCTTCAGCAATTCCATGCTGTTGAGGTAACGGACTTGGATGGGAAGATGCCAATGACTGTGGAACTGGTAGACCAGGGGGAGGCCCGTAAGACACAGGAGGAAAATATGGCTCGTTATTTGACGGTATGAAACTTGCGGACATGATTGCAGGGTCCTCAAAATGTTGGGCGGGGAATACGGGATGTGCAGCATCTGGCAGGTATCAATTAGACAATGTGTTGTATATAGAAAAACGGCTTACTGTTGAATCCTCTTGCATTCAGATCACCTTGGCTGGATTGTATAAAGTTCCGAAGTTGGGCTTCACTTATCTCGGCGTTCATAGCCTGGTGCTGAGAAAGCAAGGATATTGAATGCAGTTGATTTTGGTTAATGCTATTAGGCAAAAGACGTGACTCTGGGTGGTGTCCGCCCAAATTTGAATTCCACGGGTGAAGGTGTTGCTCATCGAGAGGTGAGTGGTGATGCGAATCCGAGTGAAGTGACGAGATGGGATGTGGTGACGGCGAACCTGCGGCATTGGGGCGGTGCCGTGCAAACCCAAAACGGGACACCTTGCGTTCTTCATCCAACGACGGGTATTGTCCTTTCAACGGTTGGGCGGCAGATGATATGCGATCGTCAGTTGAAGGGCCGAATGGGTTGAAGGAGCCCATATAGCTGCTCGGTTTTCCGGATTGTTGAGCAAGGCTGGGGTCATAAATCGAACCCCCTGGTGTCGATGGCCCGCTTCCGTAAGGTGGACGCAAGGCAGGAAACGCTTCCACATAAGATCCTTTGAAAGGAGTCATTGATTCCATGTCAAATGTAGGCAAAACATCATTATTGTTGCTTTCATCAATGAGCTTAGGATCAAAGTTGAAGCTAAAGCCACCACCGTCATCTGCACTGAGGGTTTGGAGTGTGCGATCAAAATCGGGGAAGGGACTTGATAAAGACGTGGAAGAGGAAAGAATTGACTCTCGTCTGGCCTTCACGTCGTCCAACAAAGCCCGGGCAGCCGTCGACATTTGATACGACGACTGCGATGCAAGTAAAGGGGTTTGGGGTGAAGCTGTTTCTGCACGAGGTGGACGACTTGGTGTTGGAATTCCGGGCGGAGCAGACAAGCCAGGGGGTACTTGGGGTACAGAGGTAGGGGCAGGTGGTGTAGCGATGGGTTCAGTGATTTCCGGTTGCTCCACCGCTTGAGGTGTAGCTTCTGCAGTTTCAGATGTCGTGGTGGTTGAAGGTGCTGGTGAACTGGATGGTACTGATGGGGCCTCTCTTGCCTTCGGTTTGGGTTCAGATGGCCCTTCTCTCCCTGAATCGGCGGCTGCAGGGGTTTCGGGTCGAGAAATGGATGCACTTTTACGCTCACTGGACAATTTTGTTTGCGATGTTCGAGTTTCTGTGCCCGAGGTTGCAGTGGTCCCATTCACGGTCCTGATTTGTCGTGCAGAAGTAGCACCCCGCCTGTGTTGACGTCCGGGAGGCAAACTCGACACAGGTACTGTAATGGATGATGATGGAGAAGAAAGGCCATTTGAAGATTGTCCGACTGGAAGTTTTTGGGCCCAGGAGGCAGCACGAGGTAAACCAGCTAAGTTCAAAGGCATTATGTTGAATTTAAATTTCATAAATAAGGGTGTCAACATACCATCTTCGTCGCCCTTTTTCGTGGTTGTAGTCGTCGTCCTAGCTCGGCTTTCGGTTGCTTTCATCGTATGTTTCCTAATATATCTTTAGCACCTAGTAGTGGATCCGTGTGTATTCAGACTTACAGCGTGGTAAGATCCTCTTTCGTGAAACAATCCTTTTCGTCTCCCCATTCATGCAGATTCATACAGCTGTGGTCGTTGCAGGGAACGCCGCGAAGAAATGCCATGCAGTATTTGGTCGTACCGTAACTGGCTCTCATTATATCCCGAGAGCCACCAGGAGATGGTGTTCCGTCAACCGCGGCAATTGCTCGAGCAGCATCTTCACGTCGATGATATGTTATATACAACCCCACGATAGGTGCACTACCTCCGGGTTGATTACGCTTGACTAGCAAGATTTTCGTTATTTTGCCGTATTGCCCAAAGTATTCGTTGGATCGTAGGGTTGGAATAAGCTGCAAATATAAGTTTTTTAGAGAAGGATTAACAAAAAAGAAAAATCTCCACACAAACCTCTTCTTTCGCAAATCGGGGACCAATACCAACGATGTAAACCACATTCCTTTGAACAACCCTGACGTTGGCAAGATGGCGCCTGCCTAATGCTTCAAGATCCTTGCGCTCCCGCTCACGCTGCTTCTTTTGTTGAGTAAGACGCTTGTGACTATTTCACGTATATATTAACAGTGATATCTATGCTCGAAGATACGAAAACTTACTCTTGTGTGGCAATAGGCTTGAATTCGACTGTGTCATCAGTATAAACACGTCTACATGCGGGGCATCGCTTGTTCAAATTTTCTTTGATGTGATGCCAGCAAAAACGACAGATCTATATGTTTTACAGGGTTAGATTTTAAGGGAACTACATTTTGCCACAGAAATGACGATGATACCTGATAACCACAGACACAGGGTTTGAAGTTTAGATCTGAAATATCCATTTCCTCCAAGCAAAGAGGACATTCCGCGTCTTCCTGTTATTTATACATGACTATAATTCTATGACTGAAGACATGGTAAAACGACGTACGTTCTCATCATCGCTCCAGTACGCGTCTTGAACGCCTGCAAGGACATGAGACTTTGATTGTGGAATTGAAAAAGCTTGATGCACGACAGGGGCAGGTAAGGGGTGCTGAGGATGATACCTTGCGGTAGACATGCTAAAGAAAAATGAAAAAACAGGAAAATAGTAGAACAGCGATGTGTTTGAAGCCAAGTAGAAAGCAACGCGGTATAATTGAGGCCACAACCACACACTTGACTTTGGCAGTGTTTATTTACTTTTATTTGTTCATCATTTTATCAGCATGATCGAGATAAGATTAACTTTTTATTTATTAATTTATTACTTTTTAAAGTACTTTGCTTTAAACGCTCTCCTCCTCAATAATGTCAGTACAAGAAGTAGCATCATCTCTTGAAGCAACTTCTGTGTAAGTTCAAATTCAAATGTTATGAACCTTTTGTTCTCAATCATGGTCACTTAGATCAACAGCTCATGAGCAAGTAGTCACCCCTTGGGATGTACAAGGATCTGTCTCTCAAGACGGAAAGCAGTCTGCTATCGACTATGATAAACTTTTAGATCAGTTTGGAACTCGTAGAATCGATGCAGCCCTGCTCGAGCGCTTCGAAAAATTAACTGGCCATAAACCCCATGTACTACTTCGACGCGGCATGTTCTTCTCTCACAGGTAATTTAATTCCTGAACAAAGCCTGAGGTGAAAGTAATCCATCCTATGCAAAGAGAATTCGATAAGCTCTTGGACCGCTATGAAAAGGGAAAGCCTTTCTATCTTTACACTGGACGAGGTCCCAGCAGCGACAGCATGCATCTCGGCCATATGATACCTTTCGTCTTTTCCAAGTAAGTACCCGTTTCCTTGTGTTGTACACGACAAAAGAAAACCTTTTTATAAAGGTGGTTACAAGACGTCTTTCAGGTTCCTATTGTCATCCAGCTTACAGGTACGTTTATAGCTGTTGTGTGACAATTGCAATCTTGTACTTACTAACCTAACAAGACGATGAGAAATTCCTCTTCAAGCACGAGCTGAAACCTGAACAGACCAAAATGTTCTCCAGGATGAACGCTCGCGACATTATCGCTTGTGGTTTCGATTTGGAAAAGACGTTTATTTTCAGTGATTACGAATATATGGGAGGCGCATTTTACCAAAACGTTACCCGCATTGCTAGGCAAATAACCTATAACCAAGCTAAAGCCACATTTGGGTTCAACGAATCGTGAGCACATCTGACAGACACCTATTCTGGCGCTAAATCTTGAATAGTGACAACATTGGCAAAATTCACTTTGCAGCCATTCAGGCTGCACCTTCATTTGCTTCGAGTTTCCCTCAGATTTTCGGTACTGCCACTGATATCCCCTGCCTAATTCCATGTGCTATCGATCAGGATCCTTATTTCCGTCTCACGCGAGATATCGCTCCCAAGCTCAAATACCCCAAGCCTTGTCTCATCCATTCGAAATTCTTCCCTGCACTCCAAGGCCCTCAAACGAAAATGAGTGCCAGCGATCCTAACAGCACGATCTATATGACAGACAAAGCAAATCAAATCAAGAACAAGATCAACAAACACGGTTTTTCAGGTGGACAAGAGACAGAGGAGGAGCATAGGCGCATTGGGGGTAACACGGATGTCGATGTTGCTTACCAGTATCTCACCTTCTTCCTTGAGGATGATGAAGAGCTGGAGAGAATTGGCAAGGTATGTACCACACAAATACCATATTCGGGTCATTGCTGAGCGATTGCCTAGGAATATCGGGCAGGAACGCTCCTTACAGGTCAATTAAAATCCATTTGCATCCAGTTATTGCAGAAATTCGTCACAGAGTTCCAAGAGGTACGTTTTTTACTCGCCTTCCCTAATCGGTCTCTAACAGCATGATTAGCGCCGGGCAAAGGTCACAGACGACGTAATCGATGCCTTCATGGATGGAAAACGAAACATCAAATTCGTTCCTGCTAAGGCCCCCGGGGCAGCAGCAGCAGTTCAACCAAACGCATAGCTACCATCCTTATACACGTAACTATCATGCTTTATCAATGTATTTATACTTCATCATAGTCCTTTTTGGTCTCTCCGGCTCTGCTTCCCGGAAGCTTTATAGACCAATCGAACAGAGGAGGGGCATTGCGCGGTGTCCAAGACCCAATTGCCTCAGTGGTTGCCTTACCCCAATCGAAGGTCAGATGTTGCGCATGATCTGACGGGCCATCCACAAAGATGATGAGGTTTGCATTACTTGGCCTTATATACCCAGCATTGATGCCATTGCTGATTAGATGGCGCAACGGATCCCAAAACGAAAGAACATTGACAAGGACGACCGCTAAGAAAGGGATTTCATTAGCTACTTGGGATGTTGTATTCGCATCAACTACAAAAACGTACGCTTGTCGTGTATGCCCAGCTGGGTCCAGGTTGTTACTTCCAGTACCTGTCGTACAAATGAGCAACATGAGCGGCAATAAAAGCTTGAAGATAGCTTAAATAAACCTCTTCAAATGTTCCGAATCCCCCTGGGAGGCCAATGAAACCGTTCACTCTTTTTGCCATCTCAACCTTACGTTCATGCATCGAGTCGACGACAATCTATTGAAATAGCCGTTCAGCAGCCTATTAAGATTGCCAGAAATTTTGGTGCTCACTGTTTCAACCTGCAGCATGCTTAGAATGATTCTCATAGAAATATTATCCAGACGGAATGGACGCACCTGCTCACGACCGGCCTCATCCAGGAAGACCTTGGGACTGTCCTTTGTGCGGTCTTCGCCCTCCCCTCCAGCTGCAACCATCGCATAAGGGACGACACCCACTACCTTGCCACCTGCCTGAAGCGCTGCCGCCGATACAACGCCCATGATGCCTTTACCTCCACCGCCGTAAACTAACGTGCGTCCATCCTTTGCAATGGCAGCTCCGACCGCTGAAAATTTTCGTTTAATCAATCAATCGCAATCGGGTCTTTAAGAATGAAAGCAACTTGCATTTTGCTGCAGCCTCGAAGGTTGGACTATTTCCAAATGACGAACCGCAATAGACAGCAACTGCTGGCTTTGAGTGTTCTGACATGACTCCTGGACGCGTAGATGAAAAAATACTCTAAAAAATTTGGCCTGCCTCTCTGCAAGCGCAAAAATCTGTGTAGATGGGGATTAGAAGCAAGAACGAGTTCGGAGATATAGACGATTCAAGAACTGATTACGAATGAATCGGAGTGATAGACTCATGGGCGATCCGAGGAAAGAGAAAAACATATTCTCGTCTAAACGAGATTTACATGAGACGCCATTGAAGTCGAGAGTGTAGTTAATTGTTATGACTGATTAGGCTTTACTTATGTTGATTCATACAGCTGATTTCTAGCAATCCATGAGTACTTCAACGACATGCCAAGGTTACGAGTATGGAATGGCCCCTAACCGGTAACCGGTAACGGAGTTTGACAGATTTGCCGCATACATAGTTAAGCGGTGACCGCCAACCACCAACAGATCTTTTCCTCTCTGCTTCCATCTGCTTTTGAGCGCAAGGACTGATTTACAATGTCGCAATATTCCTCCAAATGGATCAAAGTAACAGAACCTTTTCCTCATGTCCTTCTCGTTGAATTGGCGCGGTAGGTCTTTGTTTTGGCTTAACAACCACACAGGATTTGAACGGGGCTGCTATTTTTGTAGAGCTCCCGTGAATGCATTCAACGTCGAGTTCTGGAAAGCATACGGAGACCTATTTGACGCATTGACTGAAGATGGATATGACGTCCGAGCATTGGTTCTCTCTTCAGCATTCCCGAAGATCTTTACGGCTGGTCTGGACTGTAAGCACCTTCCATTACACAGGTAATTGTTTGTTGACTATGGGATGCTATGTTTTTTTCGATGCAGTGAACGACGCTGCTGCGCTAGGGTCTGACGGCTCAGATTCCTCGACGCAGGATTCAGCACGCACATCACTTGCGACGCGTAAGACCCTCCTCGCATTCCAGCGGGCTATTCAAGCTCCAGAGAGGACACCATTCCCTGTTATTGTTGCTGTTCACGGACACACCATCGGACTGGCTATTGACATGATTGGACCATGTGATATTCGCTACGCCGCGTCAGACGCTAAATTCGCCATCAAAGTTAGTATCTCCCTACGTTCACAAGTCTGACTTGTTGCTTATACCAGTACTTTTTTGTGTGTAGGAGGTCGACATTGGCCTTGCACCAGATATTGGAACATTGGCCCATCTTCCTAAAATCACTGGCAACCTTTCGTTAGTGCGTGAATTGACTTACACATGTCGCAGCTTTTCTGCAGCCGAGGCTCTGTCCATTGGTCTGGTCTCTCGAGTTGTAAATGGAGGGAAGGAAGAGGTCGTTAAAGAAGCTTTGGAATTGGCAAAAGTCATTGCTAGCAAAAGCCCCATTGCAGTATCCAGTGCCAAGCACCTGATTACCCATTCCAGAGACCACAGGTGTGTTTTGAATTTGTGATATAAGCCGTTTCATCGCGTTCAAACATGGACATTTCAACAGCGTGCCAGAGAATTTGGCCTACACCGGTGCTTGGAACGCCCACGCGTTGATGACCAAGGTACGTTTTTGTGAACCTGTGCTGTTTGGAGGGTGCTGATGCTTTGAATCTAGGACATCGCAGAAACATTGCGCGCCACAGCAAAGAAGGATAAGGCGAAGTTTGCGCCTTTAACACTCAACACGAAGTTGTCCAAATTGTAACTTTAATTCTTTGCCCAAGCGTCCTATGTAAAGTATTTTAATAAAAATGTAATCACCAAAGAGCGATTCGAATTATCTCCTTCTGGGGGGACCTTTAGGTCGGGCAAAGGCTTTTTGCTGTGTCGGCGCTGGAGGTGAGCTGGAGTTATAGCCCAGTTCCGTTTCCAGAAATTGGTTGGTTAGTTCTGAAGGATCAGATGTTTCGATCCGTTTCGGGGCGAGGGTTATCGCGGGTTCCTCGGCCAATGAAACCTTGAGACTGTGGTATGTTGTATTAGAGGCAGAGGAGTACAGCATTCGATGCTTGATGGGTGAAGTTGAGGGACAGGAGTATATGAAAACTGATTGGATGCAGCTGAATTATTGAATGGATAGACAATGCAAAACACATACCGACTTGACGGGTTTGTTCCGTCCCCACTATTTGATCGCGAGCAAAGAGGACGTAGCAAGGATCTGATTTGGGGACCAATTCATTCAAAGAGGACGATTCAAGTTGGGCTTGTGAGTGGAAGATGATGGTCTCTGTTTGTGGATCAATAGTCTTGAACAAGAATTCATGAGAAGGAATCGGATCAAAAGCAAGTAGAAAACATACAACAATCAGTACTGAATCCCCTGTGCCATGTGTGAGATCGTGAACAGCAGCTTCTACGTCTGGCGACCATGATAATCCAATTCCAGAGCCAATATGATTAACTCTGGCCCTACTTCCATCGTAAGTTGCTGAGCTAGCTTCTGCAGCACGCAAGTCTGAGAGCTCTTGCTCCCTGGAAGATAGGGGGTTTGGGGCTGCGTTATGCTTTAGATGAGCAAGATATGCATCCCAAGTCAAGTCCGCCTTGGAGGTAGCAAAGATTGTATCAGTAAACTGACTTGAACCTAAAGATTTGAGAAAGGATGCGCGAGTTGAAGCGTAAAGCATCTGTGAAGGATGGATGAGTTATTGATCATGATATTCAGGGGTAAATGTCCTAACCTTGTCGCGAACTTTCGCTGTTTCTGGAACGTAGCTGATAAACAGCCACTCCTGAGAAGTAGCAAGCTTAACGAGAACATATGCTGGTATATCGTCAGAAAGAAACTCTTGATCCAGTAACTTGGCAAAATCATCCTCTAAAGAGTCTGTTGAGGGTATAGATCCATCATGAACGAGTGATTCTGAGATTGAAAGAGTAAGAATACGAAATATTTTTTAAAATAAAAATAAAAACCATTTTGAATTAGAACCTTTATAAAGCGAGTAGATTGTTGCTGTACTGCATTTGCAAAAGTTGAAGCGAGATTCTGAGAAACTTGAATTCCTGATGAAGCTGACATGACTGTTGATGATTAAAAGTGAGTTTGACATTTACAGTCATGTCTGCACCTTCATCACCTCCTGCAAGTCCAAGTTATGTCCCATATCAAGCTTACAAGGTCAGTCAATAATTTTATAAAAAGTAAATAAATCTAATATTTATTTACCTTTACAGCCAAAACGACATTCTAGGAATATATCTAATGCCTCACTGACTGCAGAAAACCTGCTTCCAATTAGATCTCCTTTAAACGAACCTGTTTCGTTGCCAGCTTCAACTACAGAACTAGTCTCTGAATCTTCATTGCTGACTGTTCCGTCGTTGGAGTCAACAGCGACCAGCAGTGAGAGTACGTCGTCGTCGTCCATGTCGACGTCTCCTACTTCACCTACTCCTCCGGCCCAAAAGCGTGGCACTACGTTTCGTCGAATTCCACACAAGACGACGACGAGTAATAAACCTAGTCAACCCTCTCATCTTCGTACTGTCTCGACAGCTTCCTCTTCTCATAATGTCCCAAACGTATCATCACCGCAGCCTTTACCTCCCCCAGAATTACTACCCAGTCCATCTGTAACGCCAGTTCACCTTCCACGCGTCTCTAGTCCTGCTATATTGTCATCTGTACCCCTTCCTCCAATTGAATTCCCTACCTCTACTCCCTCGCCAAACCCTATTTCACCTTCTTCCTCCCAGCAATCAAAACAGTCCCAAGCCAGTTTGGATAAGCCATCTAAACAGACCCCGGCTATGTCCGCCCCTTACCGTGCAGGGTTCCAACCCAAAGGTGTTTACCGTCCTCTTACAGACGAATTTCTGCACATCAGGCGGTCTAAACGTGATGGTGATGGCGAGAACCGGTTACAGCGAATCGAGCGTACAAAGTTGGAACGTCGTTTAGAGAAGCTAGTCGACCTACATTTCCCAATTGACCCTCCTCCAAAGTCGCCTCTTTCAAAGAGACCGACTGAACTAAAGCGACCGTCATCAATATTTTCATTACGAAACTTGACCATGGAAGATGCGGGGGACTTTTGGAGGGGTGTGGTAAATGGTAGAACACATACAGAAATCAGAGGTGTGATTATTTTTGCTCACCCATGTCTATCCTCTTACCCTCCTGTTAGTCGCAGAGCAAAGGATTACCCCCTGGCAGGAAGATTCAACAGTAAACAAATGTCCTCTATGTCTGTAAGAAGTGAACTCTTTGACACCGCTTCTAAATGCTCATTTCTGCTTATCAGAACCCCATTCCACCCGCTTACCAACAGAAAACATCACTGTCGGCTATGTGGCCAAATCGTCTGCTCACTTCCCGTTAAATACCCCCAAAGACCAGCTCTCTGCTCTACATTATTTGTCGTCGACTCAATCACGCGCAGAATCGAGGAGGTCGGTGAAGGTATACACTATGGTGTTCGAAAGAAGAAAGTATCCGGAACCTCAAAATCTGGAACCCAAGACGAGGAGGATAAATTCTTGAAAGGTGTTCGGATATGCAGCAATTGTCGACCTGTCCTCTTGTATGGCTTTTCTCGAGTTTTGTCTCTTTACAAATCTGTCTGACGAATCACAGAAAACAGCAATACGAAGATGAAATCCACGCTATTCCTTCTGTTGTGAAACTATACGAGGTAATGTATCATAATTTATTGTGTGTTTCCGTTCTTACATCAATGAACAGAGATTAATTGCTCTTGAAGAAGAAATTGAAGAGGCCCTTCCAAAGTTCCAAGAGCTCATATTAAACCTGAGGTCAGCACATTCGTTGCGTGGCTGCCACCATCTATCCTAACATTATATCAGCCACCAGGAACAACCTACCAAAGAAGCATCTACATCCCGCAGGCGTCTCCTGGACTCGTTTGTACAATATGACAAATTATCTAAGAGGATCCGCTCTCTTCCTTGTCCCAACGGCCCTGGAAGCTCTCAGGACCGCGTCCAGATGGCCATCCTAAATCGCGCGAATGCCTTTCTGCAGAAGAATATGTTTCCGTTACAGGTGCGCTCTCTGATACAACCCAATTAGTATTCAACAACTCATCTCATCTCTAGTCGTTGCCCACATCTGGTCTATCCTCACGGTCAGCAAAGCCGGCTGGTTCGGATTATGATGCAAGAGATTCGGATGTTCCCAACATGGACGCCGTTCTCATGCAGACGCTTCAGCCATTATTGGAACAGGAAGCCTTGCTCGAAAACTTCATCGAAGAAGCCAAGAATCAACGCAAATTCGAGGACGTGAGATCATTGAAACAAAACCTCGCGGAAATTCGACGAGAGATCGAGAAAATTATGCCTAATCCGTAGGTGTAAGAAGCGTTGGGCGTTGCAGTTCATCGAATGTTTCTCTCAAAATGCTCGTAGAGTAATAATTTATTAGGTTTAGAGAGCTGATTTTGACATATTTTAAGCATGCTAGATTTTTGCATGCACGCCCCCTATTCGATTCCACATTGACAATGTTAGAAAGATGTAACCATGCGTAATTTGTGTGGTTTTGGCCTCTTGAGTCTCCGCTTCTGTGTGTACGATGGGGTAAACCTTTTCAGAAATAATACACTTAAAAATATCACCCTTCTCATTCCCGAGGAATAAACAAGCTCTCATAACCGCCCTCGCGTTTACTAAAAATAGACCATGGTCCTGCCAAGCACTTGAGCCGATCGTTCTTGCTCTTGGCTCGACTTGCTCGAACGCCCAAAGTCAGAAGTTGAACAGATAGCATATCCAAATTTCATCTTTTCTGGTCAAAACCTGCGTATCAACAAGTATGATACTTTTATTTAGATTTAATCATGAGAAACAACTCGTGCGAGTACGTTTTGCACGAGTCAAATTCTTTTCTCACCGACGAAACACTGGCGAAGCTTGCGAACACCACGAGTCCTCGATTTATATATCAACCATGGCTAAATGTCGATTATCGACTTCTGGACAGTATCCTGTATACCGGATATCAGCATATCCAGAGGTATGTCTCTTCTTGGGTCCTATACTTTGGGTTGATTTTGATAATCTACTCTCCAAATTCTGTCAGACAGTGTCGGATTGCTTCGAGATCAAGGCCGCAGGAGTAGCACTTCGATTGAAAGACAAGACAATATAAGACCATGGAAAGGCGAAAACATGGACATGATGATGGTGGAGGCAACGGCAGTCCTTTTGCGTTTTCTCCTATTCCCCTTTCTCTGGCGCCACCGTCTTCACCGGTCACTTTAACCACTACGACACAGGTTTCAAGGCCAATTTATGTTCCCAGTACCACGACAAATACTCTGCAAACTACTATAAGTTCTCCCCCGACTCCTTCGTCCTTTCCGGATCCGAACCCACCGCCACTATGGGACAGCCTTATTCCAATCAATGACCCGCAAGCAACATCCGCCTTGCCCAATTCCTCTCACATGCCAACCACATCATCACCGTCGATGACTCCAGGGGCAACGTCGACGATGTTTCTGTTCAAAACCCCACCAAATGTAACAGTCTGCGGTTCACTTGAACTGATGTGGACATTTATTGGTCGTGAATCATTTGCAGTGACATTGTCAATTCAACCGCACGGGGGATCCACTCAAACAATAAATGGATCTCATGTACTTGCTACAGACGTTGTCGTAACGGAAAGTAGGTATTCATGGTCTCCCGTCATATCAGATACGGGATGGTACACCGCAAACTCATTCGACACTCAAAATTTACGGGGAATTTCTGCACAGTCAAGCCCGTTTTTCATCGCACCATCTATGAATACTAGCTGCTTACAGTCCGCGTCCGCCAATACTTCGACACCGGCTTTGAATCGAGCATGGAAATCGAGGCCCTCCGATGGGACCATTATTGGCCTGTCCCTTGGGATTACAGCCGGCGTCGTGCTTCTTTTAGCGGCATTCATTTACCCTCGATTATGGAGAAAAGAGCTCCCTTCACAAGATAGGAACAGGCCTCATCTACTTTATTGACTGATTATATATTTGTTGGATTTTGGATACAGGACATTATGTATATTATGGTAGGGTGCGAACCCGTCCATCAATGACAGAGTTAATAATCGTATGAATACAAAAACAAATTGCTATGCTAAAGAGCCCATGAAACTTGAAAGGTCTAACCCTTCGTATTCATCCTCTGGAGGGAGTTCTTCGAGTCCTTGTAGTACATTCTTCTGAGATACAGTGCCTGACTGTGATTTCGCTTTGGCCTTTGCGGCAGCGAGGGCGTCCTCCTCTTCATTCGTTCGCCTAAACAGGTCTAAGACCAAGTCCGTGTCCATCGACGCCAGTCCCGAATTTTGCTGCGTGACGACAGAGTTGGCAATATTAAGCTTAAAGCGTTGCAAGCTATGGCAGTGGTCAGTATTACCCAAACTTCATTGCAATACATTTGTACCAACCCCATAATTTTTTCTTCCAGCGTCCCTTTCGTTATGAGTCGATAGACGTTTACTACCTTCTTTTGACCTATGCGATGAGCGCGATCCATAGCCTGCAGATCCTTCATTGGATTCCAATCGTGCTCAACAAAGATCACTGTATCGGCTCCTGTCAGGGTCAAGCCCAGGCCACCCACATGCGTGGTCAGGAGCAAGCAATCGATACTTGGGTCGGCGTTAAATGTTTGGACGATTGCGTGCCTCTTGTTCGCGTCTGTGCCTCCATCTAACCGCATGTATGTTACAGAAGGCATGTGCGCTTTGAAAAGGTCTGTTTCGATAATGTCCAGCATTTGCTTCATCTGACAGAAAATCAGAACACGATGCTGAGAGAATGCAGAGTTGTTGTCTCCCATGGCGTCATTGTCGACTTTGTGAGATTCATTCGCTCCTGGGGCATATCCAATACCGCAATCGGTAAGAAGTTGTCTGTGAAAGCAAGTTGAAATGATTCAATAAAGATATTTTGAAGAACGATGGATACGCACTTCAACGCCAGTAACTTGGGTGCGTGTTGAATCTCCCGAAGATTCGACGACGACGACGAATCGTTGATAGCCTTGAGCGCACTTTCCGCCGTTTCTGGGTTCTTGATGACAAGCATGGGATGGTTGCATAGTTTGCGCAAGTATTGAAGTGACTGGAAGACGTGCTGCTGGGCGGGCTCTGCTGATGTGCCGCCGGTAGTTTTTACAGCCGTTTCTGCAGAGGCGACAGCTTTGGACTTGGAGAAATCGTCGTAAAGATATTTCTGTAACTCGGAAAGTTCGCAATAGTAGTCTTGAATGATTTTTGGGGGCAAGTCATCAAGCACATCTTCTTTCAGGCGACGGAGCAAGAATGGGAGGACCTGCTTGTGGAGAGCCTCGAGTGCTAGGGCGGCTATAAAAAAAACATAAATATCATGTATCCACGACCGTAAACAGATGCGACTCACCTGCTTCCCCGTTTTTCGCCTTGCCATCTCGATTTGCCAATATGGGCTTGCCGAATCGCTCGTTGAAGGAGGACTCTGTGCCAAGGAAGCCGGGCATCAAGAAATCAAACAAACTCCACAATTCAAGAACGTTATTCTGAATTGGGGTCCCAGATAGGATCAAGCGATGCTGTGCTTGGATGCTCTTGACGGCCTTCGTCAACTTGGTCTTCGCATTTTTTATGACATGCCCTTCATCCAATATGCAATACAGCCACTGATGACTCTCCAGATTTCCTATATCATTCCTGACGACCTCGTATGAGGTAATAACGACATCGTACGATTGTAACTTGGACAAGAGTCGTGCACGCTCTCGAGAGTTGCCAGTGTATAGAACAGGTCGAAGTGTGTCGGTATACTTTTGAATCTCATAGTACCAATGGCCAGTTAGTGTAGGTGGACAAACAATTAATGAGGGAAGGTGAACTGTATCTGCAGATTTTGTTGACCGATGCTTTTCCGCACGCTCGTAGTGCTTGCTTGCGAGTATACAGATAGATTGTAGGGTTTTACCGAGACCCATGTCTATTGAAAAGATGAGTACAGTCGTAAGCCTCATTATCGTGAAGAATATTACCATCGCATAAAATGCCATGAAGCTGATATTTGGCAAGGAATGCTAGCCAGTTTACACCTTCTTGTTGGTATTTGCGCAGCTCTGCTTTGATGGTTACCGGAAGTGTGTATTGTTCAACTTTGCTTCCATCAAGCAGTTGACCGAGGAACTCTCTCTCTTCCTGTCGTTTTTGAAGCATCTCATCGGAGAAACCTGGTGGATCTGGCAAACCAGCCTTCGAAAATATGTCAGGAGATATTTTACGGGCAGCATCAACGACACTCACCTCCAATGGTACCATTTTGATGAGGGACGCAAACGTGTTGGTAGCGGTAGAACGTATGGCATCGTTAGCGTCGCTCATTCGTCCCAAGACAGGTACAACCATGAAGATGATGTAGGGTAATGCCTTGATGTCCAGGCGATTGACGATATCTGAGAAGATGAGCTAAAAGAGTCCTGATTTCCAGAATGTTGGGTACATACTGTAGATAAGCTCCGTGGCGCCTTGTCGGTTCGTCAGCGATAATGGGTCTTGCAGCAAAGGGATAATCTTTTCAATGACATAGCGCATGGCTGTAGGTGTCATGACATCGCATATGGTGGCGAAAGTGCGGGCAGCGCATTGCCGAATCACGGCAAAGCGACTTTGGAGAGCAAGTTGAAGATGGGGGAATATGTCCTCTAATTTGAACCAGAGGTTTTCGTGCAAAGTCGGTACAACAGCATCCAGGACGCTTAGCGAGTCGATCACGTCTTGTCCGTGTTGCTTCTCTATAGATATATCAGCATCCGCAGACGAACCTAGTAGCTTTAGTTTAGCGCGTCACTAAAACTCTGAGAGTAGAAAGAGGCAGACCTGCTTGAAACGCCCCTAGTAGACCACCGACCATAGATTGCCACATGGTAGGAATCACGTCCAACAGACGTGTCTCAAACTTCAGCGATAGCTCTTGGAAAGCCCGTGCAGCACCTCGCCGGGTGAGGTGTGACTTTTTATTTTCCTCCCCCTTTTCAAGATGGGCTTTGTCTAATAAGCCAGCGATTTCTTTCACAGGCTTGCCTGGAGGGGTCTTGGTATTTTGGAAGGATAAAATGCCCTCCACGATGGTATTAGTGAATGAAAAAGCAGGTGTCTGGTCGGTGTCTTGACATAAAAAGGTGCACAAATTTTTAACGATCTTGTCTGGGGGTTGAGAAATTTTGTTTTGGAGACAGAACTCAATAAACGATGCTACTGCTGCTGCTGAGCGATTCTGAAGGTCGACATTCTCCTCGCTCTAAAGAAACGAGTGGTTAAAACCAAAGCCTTTCAACGAGATTGACTAGTACCTTGATGCCATTCATAATTCCCTTAACCACAGGGCTCACTTTATCGGGCGCAGTTTTGAAGGCGACAAATGCAGCCGCAAATGATGCAGAGACGCGGGTGTCGTGCTGTACCTTTATTTCGCCATACCGATCAATGGATATCAAGAGTTGGTTGCGTTTTTCAGCAATGACAGCCAATTCCTTCTTTTTGGTACGTCCCAGTGAGTCCTTAAGGCGAGTGTAAATTTCTCCAACAGCCTTCTGGGCAGTAGCGAGCGAGAAGCAACCAGGTCTTGTGCCAGAGATATCGATTTCGTTTCCTAGGAAAGGTATTGCTGATATCGGGAGTTTGCAATCGGAAGCGAACATCTGTAGAAGAGCAATACACTCCGCATGAATTCGGGTCAAGGCGAACGTCATTTCATGGTAAGCTGCTGGGGTTGCCCCTTGAAGCCATTTCAAAGTCTTCTGAGTAATATCTTTCGCAAGTTCGGACTGCTCGTCCCCAGAAGCCCGCTCTGCTTCTTTGTGCGCCCATTCTTCAGCAATAATAGCAGCTAAAACTTGCTGCAACATGCTGGATGAATCAATGTAGTGAACTAAGATGGGCCTGAAGATGGTGTCAAGTGCACCGTCCTGAGGAATGGATGTGTGAGTATCAGAAAATGGGGGAGAGGAACCAACTTACCTGTTTTGACCAGAATGCCATCAGGTAGGCAAGAGCCGTGGAAGCAGCTATCCTTGCTTTCAAGGTCACTTCAAGAGTAATCAGGGAAAGATCTTGGGACAACATGTTCTTGTCGACATTATGGCGTTCAATTGGGCCGGTGTTCGTTTGTGCGACGGATGGGCGATAGAATGCAGATGTATCTATGCATGTACCCAGGGGTGTCATAGTCATGGCATACCAGTCCAGGATGAGCTGCTGTGTAACAACGTTTTCAAGCCGACCATTGGATTGCGATAGGATCGACAAAGCAGTATGCCAAGCGGATAAACTTGCATCACGTATATCGTCTCGCTCCTCCGAAATCAAGTTCTGGAAAAGCAAAGACAAAAATGGAGTTGTAACCCAATCTGTGGGCAGTTCTGCCACGATCATAAATGAATTGAGAGTATTGACGACAGCGAGGCGAACGTTTGCAATAGTGTGTCTGAAGAATGGGAAGAGTGTCTGCGCTAGGGTTGAGAGGGGGAGACTATTGGGTAAAATCAGCGGGAGGGCAGCTATGCACGTTAGTTATACATACGCAACAGAGTCCTTAGCCAGCAGGCGGATAACTTGGTCATACGTAACCAATTTTCCTGCAGAGTAATACATAAAACCAGGAGCAGAAAGAGGAAAATAGAGATAAACACACCAAGCAAATCCATGACAACTCCAACACTTGAGCTCAAATCGTCTTTCATGTCGCTCAGACATTGCCAAAGGACGATCAAAACTCGGTCCAGACATTCAGATAATTGATTGACGATTGATTCAGCTATTGGGAGTAAGCAGGAAGCGGCGACTGACTTTACGTCGTCATCGCGGTCACCAAGTCTAGTTTATTTGGTGAGCGGGTATCATATTTAGAGAAGAAGATTTTTTACCCAAGGATGGCGGCGTCCACAACGCCAGACAAAATGCCACGACCACGAGATTGTTGATCTGGTTCATCGCTCTCACTCAGTTCGTCAAACAAGTCCTTGCGCACGGCAACCTCGTATTTTATGCCGAGTAGACCAGCGTGGCGAACCTCCCATACATGCGTCTTTTCTGCATCGCATGTGGAGACCTTCGCAGACTTGAACTCCTGTCTTATCATTTGAAGAAGAACTCCGTGGACATGCAGAAGAGACCGACGGGGCATGTGGAGGAGCAAGGAAGCAAGTGTCTGAGACACTGTTTCTCTGACGGGCGCGACGACCTAAAGTTCGGTTGGCTTCTGGGAGAAAAAAAATGATACTGATATCACTTGCCTGGTCAGAAACGAAGTCACTGAAACGGTCCATAACAAATATACACAGCAACTGGGCGGCCAAAGCATTGCACCATTTCTCGTGTGCCAGTTCATTTTCTTCTTTGCTTAATCCATCTAAACTTGGTCAGATAACATACCAACTACTTGGACGAGGTTTGGGACATACCTCGCATTCCTCCGCATTTCCCTTGCAGCTTAAGAAGCTCCCGCAAACCCATAGCAGCACCATGGCGCACCTCCCAAGACGCATTGAATAAATCCACTTCGAAAATCTTGGCAACACCATCCCATATCCACACACCGCTGCCAACGTCTAATGCCCTCGATAGTTTCGCCGACTTGGGTGATATAGCACCACCCTTTGAGGGGTCGATCACAACTTTCTCAGAGCCTGTGTTTGGGGCAGGACTTGACAGTCGAGAACCAGTAGCTCCATTGTCGTCTGGACCGACGAGTCTTGCTCTGCTTCCTATTAGTATATTAAATACGATCATGACTTAGGTGCTTACTTGTTTCCCGCAGGAGCTGCGCCGTAACGAGAACCAGCGGTTTGTGGAGGTGGGGGAGCGACGAATGCCGAATTTCCTGCCTTCCTTTTTCGTTTCAATCTATTTTTCTCTCTTGCTGACAATGTTGAGTCGTCGATTGTAGGCATTAACGGTGGAGGTACAGGCGTTGTAGGAGACGAAAGTGAAGACTCTGCGCGCAACCGAGGTGGTTCACTTGGTTCAACTTTTAGTGAACCCTCAGGTGGACAAATTTCCATGGGTGAAGCTGGAGTGTCGGATATGGGCTGTGGTGTGGTGGTGCTGGTTGTCGTGGTGCCGTTCATGTCAACATCCATTTCAGCTGCAAACTCTTTTTCCAGATCCATATCGTCTTCTACATTGTCAAGGAACCCAAGCCCAAGCCGGCCCATGGCCTCTTTTCTGGCCTTCTTCACTTCTTGTGCAGTGGAAAGAATCCCAGCTGGTTTGACGAATTCTTTGCCTGAGGATGCGAGTAAAAGGTTCCCTTGGTTTATCAACTCCTCCACGGAAAATTTCGGGAAGTCTGGGGGTGATCCACTTGGTTGAACTGAGGAATCTTCACTTTTTAGAGTACTGGGATGCCAAACGGGTACGAGAGAAAATATTTGAGACAATGCTGTCGAGGCCGCATTTCGAGATTCGAACGATTTAGAATGGAGGAACGGTATGATCTGAACACTGAAATCAAAACGAATACACCATACTAACAGAAATATTACACACCCTCGCCACTACTGACAATAATTCTGCCCAAGCGGTATTGTCAGTGGTCGGTATTTGTTGACGGATAGCGCCAGTTTTCAAGTCATCTTCGATAAAAGTCACATCACTGATTACAGATTTTACAGCCAACTGTGCTAGTTGTTTGGCTGCTGTATTCCTCACCGAGGCATTGGAGCCTGTATCTAGAAGAAGGAGGAGCCTGTCCAACCTTTATATATAAAAATAAAAAATATTTTAACGCATTGATGTTGTGGATTGAAAGAACACAACTGACCTCGAAGACATGCCTTATGGGGCAAACCGGGCCGTCTATGTTTCTGGCGGAAAGTGTTTTGACTTGTTTACGGGGGGATTTCTGGTTGTGAGGAGGCTGCCTTTAAATCTCCTCTGATACGCTGTGACTTGAAAGTGTGACATACGTGACATCACACACCTTTACCCAAATTAGGACCTTTTATGATGGGCTTTTGACGCGCCGAAAACTTTCAAACCCTGACAATTACAACCCTTACTTTATACATCTTCTATAGTTCTTTGAATGTGTTGGCAATCTTCGCTCATTTCAAATATAATCCATCGATTTTCAGGTTATAGTATCAATATATCAGCGTCTCTTTGTTAAACTTATCTTATACTTGACAGGAGACACAAAAGAGCTTTTGCACAAATGCGCTTTGAATCTTATTTCATCCAAGGATATCGAGCAAGCATGCATTGACCTTGCAAATATTATGGACATCTGTTACGATCGTATGCGTCTTTCCCGATGCTCAGAGTCTCTATTCGAGTATCGAGAATCTTACATCAATGCATGCATCCTGAAAAGTCTCGCTCTCTCCATGCAGTCCCGCACCTTGGACGCCATTGGAACATTGGACCGCGCCTTTATCATTGGAGGCGCCGGGGGCGATGAGCATTCAGATATCGTTTATGAGATTCTCGAAAAACTTCAAGCTTCTTATCATTTTCCCAATTATAATCGGTCACCTGAGGATCTACTATGTCCCGACGTTCACGTCAATTCGAATCCGACCTCCATTCCGTACATTGACCCACCACCCTCTCTTCTTGGTTTCCAGAAGCACGAGTCAAAAAATGCCTTTATTCTCAAAAACTTTGCAGCAGATTGGCCCGCTCTCACTACACGTTCTTGGAATTCGGTCGATTATCTCCGTTCCGTCGCAGGACCAGGGAGGATAGTGCCAGTTGAAGTTGGCCATGATTATAGGAAAGATGATTGGTCGCAAGAGCTTATGCCTTGGGACACCTTTTTGAACGCTATAAAGCGCCAGGATCCATCGTTGGGACTTCTCTATCTGGCTCAATACAACTTGTTCAAACAGTTTCCTGCTTTACGAGACGATATCAGTATTCCGGACTATGTATACTTGGATATTCCAGACTCCAATGGCAACTATGAGTCACACCCAAGGACAGATGACGGTGTTTTGTTCAACATATGGCTTGGCCCAAAGGGTGCGATGTCTCCTGCGCATACCGTACGTATTTGCAGAACAATCCTCAGTGCTGCACATACGATAAAAATCTTTATCTAACAGGATCCTTATTTCAATTTTTATGGTAACGTTTGGAGTAACACCTTGTTTTTGCGATTACTTACAAAAGACATATCTCAGTGCAAGTGGCAGGGTCGAAAACGGTTTGGCTCGCCCCTCCATCTGTGACAGGCGTGTTGTCTGTTGATGGTGATACGGCGTCTGCATCCACACCAACACAGTTGACCAACACATCCAACATTGATGTTTTCTCAACGAATTTGTCTGAGGATCATCCTGAATTTATTGCCAAGGTTTTACCACATTCTATGCAGGGTTTATTGCAGCCTGGGGACATGCTTTTTATTCCAAAAGGATGGTGGCACGCAATGCGCACTGAAACAAACAGTATTTCAGTGTCAATGTGGTTTTGACTTTTGATGTAAGGCGTGACGTGACGTAATAAACACTGTAGACTTGTAACTGTTAGTTACATTCACTTGACCACTTTACTCGTTTATATACGTTCGTACGGTACGACCAACTCTTTTGTTCAATATATAGCCAACAACGAGTCGCTTTATTCAAACCCACAATCCTTTTCACATGTTCGTTCGCGATGACGAAGACGAAGGAACTTCACCCTTTCATACAGCACTTACCTTGGAACAAATCGACGAAGCCTTGGATAAATCTCCCGATGGAGGCTGCACCATTTTATTGGCCAAGTTACAAATAACTGAAATTAAGCCTTCTGAGGTTAAAGCAATAGCAAACTTGGAACTTGGTCAGGAATGTGCTTTGGAAAGGTGTGTTTACCGTTCACTCCCTGTCGACCTCACTCAATCGACTTCTCACCTGTTAGATTGGCACTGGGGAACAACCGTCTCTTTGATTTACCTTTGGAGTTCTCCCTACTTAATCGACTTCGATATCTGAACCTAAAACACAACTGTATATCATCTGTGCCTGAAGTGGTGCGTCCTTACCTGCCAATTTGTATCTTGGTGGCCAACCTATCAACATTCTGTCCAGCTGACTCAAATGCCGGCGCTCGATACCTTGGACTTGAGTCATAATAAAATCGTTAGCTTACCCAGCCAACCTGGGACGCTCCTCCAACTCAGGGTACCTATCACTCATCCTTATATGCCCACGATCTTGGAACTTATTTGCCAATAGGTTTTCTCCTTGACAAAAAACAAGCTTAGTCGCATTCCTACCTATCTTTCTCGTTTTCGGGAACTTGAAGTCTTACGAATCGACCGAAATCCTCTCGAATATCCCCCAAAGGCCGTTATGATGAGATTTGAGGGCGATATGGGTGTTTTCAATGATCGAGATCAAGTCCACAAATTGCAGTCTTGGCTTGACTCCGATAATCCCAGCATGATAGAGTATGACGATTCAGGCTATACGGAACGAGTTGACTGGGACTTGGAGCGGTATGCACTTTTGTGTCTGTTCTCATTCTACCGACTTACCAATTATTAGGCATACGGCAGGCGACAGCTGGCAGCACGACGACACTGGCTCACATGTTATACCCCATTCTCGTACGCTCTCCAGCGATTCAAGATATACACCTATTTTTGATTCGCCAGTTGCCAACACTCTGATCATCAAACCTCTAGACTCACCGACAGTATCTTTATCCGACACTCATTCACCCTTTGTACCAAACAGTTCCCAGAAATTATTCGGTCTATCAGAAGTAGAACCTCTGCACTTGCGTACCGTTTCACATGGTAGCACCTTGCATAAACCCACCCTCAACCTCGTATCCTCCAAGAAAAGCTTGCCCGATTTGCGAATGGCTGAACAACGAATACAGCATTCTTCTAGTACCAATCACGCTGAACAGCAACCTGTCCTATTCTCTTCCTTTGGTCGTAGAGACGTAGCCGATACCCACCAACAACCATCTATGGAAGATCCGAGGTTTGTGGACGCACATGTTCCTCTAATGACAGTAGAACGTAACTCCTACTTCCGCCGCTCTGCGGCCATTTTCGTCAATCGCTCCCTACCACCCGCACTGATGCACCTGCTCGAAACTGCCCGCAGCATCCTTTTCGCAATGAGCCAGCTGTATCAGTCGTTGGAGCACTATTCCAGCCATGTGGTCAATGACCGACTCTCGAATCTCTTCAAGAAAGTTCTTGATCCCGCCAATATTAGCATGTTGCATTTGATCCGCTCCTTGGATCGGTTTGACGACGTCAGCCAGTCTTCTATGCCTTCATCTGCTGTTTGCCGCGCCTTGGTCGAGTCATGTCGAGATACTATCTCAATATTTCGCAAAGCTATAAATCTTATGACTCTACAAATTGGGCTGGAACCTCCGGATGACGTACGTTACATGCGCTGGCTTGTGCTGGAGCTGTATGGAACATCAGTGGAAATTTGTTCGGCCTGGCAAGGTCTGCTTCCTTACATCGAGTCACTGAAACCCCAGCTTCACGGAAGTACTTTCGTTCCGACGTCTGTTTATGGCTCAGACAATCTTGAATACTCCGAGGGGTTCGCCAGCGGGGAGCAGATGTTAGCGCCCGCCGTTCGTCTCCGCCCATTAGATTCAACACAGTCAACAGGCCGATTGCGAACAACCAGGCGTCACGCTGGTTCGTTCAGCTCGAAAGATGTTCAGATTGGCAAGGAATTGCCATCTTACGACCTTGTTCCAAATACCCCAGGCGGGCACCACACACCAGCATTACGAACGCCAAAACGTCAGATCACTGTTCCTGTCCTGTCATCTTCCACGCCCACCAGTTCCATTGACGCAACACATGGAATTCCGCGGTTCACAAATTCCAAGGATTTGGCATTCGACCATCGGCGCCAAGGTTCTCAACTTTCGATGTTCGACATTCCCGGTCTACCCATTGGTTCGCCAGTAGCGACTAAAATTCGTGTTAGCCAGGATGTTCTGCAAGCAGTACGCGAGGCTGTACAAATTGCGCCGCCTGTTTGGCAGATGATAGAGGACGCGATGAGTCGAGAAATTCTCGCAAAATTAGACCTCAAGGACAACCTGGAGACCGCTAGGTTCGTAACAAAGAAGTTGAATACGATGCTAGCCGCTTTTGATGATAAGGACGCCGAGTTCGATATTAATCTTCTCCGCGAACATGGTCATCTGTTTTTGAGGGTATGTTTTCGTGCAGAATAGAAGTCCGGCTGATTTGTTTACATTTCCTTTAGACGCTCGTCAGGCTATCCAACATCTTGAAACAATCTGGTGAAGCATCGCCATCACTCAAAGCAAGCATGGTCAAATTGACCAATGCTACTGAAAACTTCGCGATCCTCCTCCATGTGTCCAGCTCACCTCCGGAAACCTCAGGTTCGACACGAACTATGGCCACACTACAACCCACCACGGATCACAGCGCACCCTCGGGCCTTTTTAGGTCAAAAAGTGCTCAGCCCAGCATTGGAAGCGTATCCAAAACGTCAATATTCCCTGGTCCTTAATATTATAAGACTTGGTGCTGGATTCTTCGCTATGGTTGTGGACTTTGTCGTTCTGTTCAGTTATTTTGGGGACCTGTTCAACGCACATTGTTGTTTGTAACATATTATTCCTTATATTAATTTTAGTAATTATTAATGGCATTTGAACTTTTACCTATCATAACTCCACGAGCGTGTCAACACACAGGAAGTAATACATGTTTACAATTTTGGGTGGACCCACGCAGGATATGGCTAAGGCTGACTGCTTATTTTATTCCTCCAGCGCTGCATGTATACCTTGAAAGAAAGGCTTATGAGTTGAAAGTTTCTTCTTCGCCATTCATTGGTATACAGCATTGTCCGTTCATTTTCTTGCATCAACCATTGCAGGTAAAATGTGGAAAGGGCTTCCTCTTTCTCTCGTGCAGTGATTGTCGAAGGCAGACTTTCAAGAACCGCGGTTTTAGCTGCATAAAACCTAGTATTGCTCTGGAAAACGTCTAAGAAATTAAAGCAACCCGGAATGTATACAGAACGCACATCTGTCCAGAACCCTTGGTTGAAACTATCTAGCTGCTGTCTAAGCAACTTGAACTGCAGCTCGTAGTCTCCATCTGCATCGACAGCTGCTGGTGTAAACTCGCTCAACGAGTATGGATGTCGAACATTAGGTACTATTGGGGTATTGGAGGAATTTTCGTAGAGAATGGGACGAAGATTTGATATAGGGTCTGGAGGAGCAACTAAATCTGCGTTGACTTTTGAAGGGTGAAACATACGATTCCGGCATATCGTCGAGCGGGTCGATACACGAGACGCGAGAGTGATTTGGTGCAATAAAGACCTTGTTCGAAGGGTGTCCATTGATGGTTCTCGTCGGAAGTTGTCGACCGCTATAATTTCCTCTCCATGATACATTACATAAGATTTGACACATCATGTACAAGCATCATTGATTCAATTGTGAAAGCTTACAGCCTCTGTCCTTTCTTTACCGCACATAGGTTTTCTTGACAATGTCTTCAAAGAAAAGGACTCACAAGGTTTCCACTTCTTTGAAACAAGCGAATATCCGGGAAATGTTTACTCAACATGAATCTGGGAGTAGATCTTCAAAACGCGTCAAAAGAGCTTCTTGTACTACCAATGCCCAGGCATCATCTTCAAAACAAACTGGCAACAAATCAAAGGGTAATTCTAGTTCTGAGGAGCCTTCTGTACTTCAAGTCGCTCCTAAGCGCAAGCCCCTTGTTTTGGAAATATCCAGCGATTCTTCAGACGTAACCTTGAACCGCCATGAGCATCCCTCCAAAAGACGACGCGTTTTGATTGACCCTGACAGCGAAGAACACGACTCTAGCGAAGAGGACTGTGCTCCAAAACCGTCTTTACCTGCGCGTCAGGCAAATAACGATGACAGTCATTCGGATGAGGATGTTCTGTCGCCCGTCCGTCCTCGTCGAATCCGCAAGCGTTTGTCTTCAAGCGAGGAGGAATCAACAAATGCGGACCCAGTCCCGGATGGCTTGATAGATGAGGTCGACTCAGATTGTAAGTTTTGGTCCCCCATTCATCTCTGAAATTAAAATTTCTCTTCGACCAAGGCATAATAGAATCTAGACTTCGTGGTCGTGGTCGGCTCACGAAGTTCCAACAGTCTCTGGAGAAAATGAAAAGTACCACATGCGTCCACATCAATAATCTGAATACAAGGCTGATGTTCCACTATTAGAAAAAAAGGCAAAAATGCACAGCTCTGATGTGGACCAAGATGATGATTCAGATGATTCAGTCGTCCCATTTTCAGGCTCTAGACCGAGTGAAGACTACGATAACGAAGAAGATCCAGAGTCGGATGATGATTCAGAATCGAATTTTATTGTTGAAGATACGGAAACTTTTGAACTGCCTCTTCAATTCAGCAGAGAATCGCATGCAGACCTTTCGCATCAGTTTAAAAAGGTTTTTCAGCTCTTTGTTCATGTCGCGGTGCAACAGCCATCACACAGAGCAAAGTTTATGAAAAAACAATTAGAAGGTGAGCTACAACCTTCATGAAACGGAAATGGCTAAAAATACATGTTGGACGACTTTAGAAGAAGAGTATTTCGCAGTTCCATTGACTACCCTTCGGAGGAAGTTGTCAAGTCTCAAAGATTCCTTGGTCGCATCGTCCGTTTGGAAGCCAGACTTCAAGAAAAGTTTGGAAATTTATCCTGAAATAGAACTTGTTCGACTTGACTTTGCGGTCCCTTTTTGCGATGCGTGTCATCTCGGTGGGCGAATGTCGACCTTGTTAGGTCGCGTGACAGGAGCGCCTTACAATGGATGTGGGTTTGAACCAGTGAGCAATCTTGTCCATTATGAACACCTCAAATATACATTCTAAAACTGGTTGGGACTGAAGCTGAAGCTGAAGAACAAAGATGACAACGACCAGAAGAAAGAGTTTCATCTTGGACGGTTCTGTGCGCGTAGGACCAAAGTGTATCATCAATTCATGCATTGGGAGGTGTGTTTCCACCCTTGTATTATTGTAAATTAACTCGTTCTGATGGTTACTTGAATGGTGATTAGCGTGCACTATTTCGCATAATTGTAGACGAAATTGAGAGCCTTGGAGGCAAATCGAAGGATAAGGTGTATCATCGTGTGGCATTCTTTGGTGGTAAAGAACCTCCACAGGACCTCACGAACGGGGATGACATCTGTGAATGGTTGGACCAGAGAAAAGTTATTGACATGGAGTGGCACAAGATTAAAGAACTGATGGAGAGTGCCAGACACCTTGAAGTCGCAGATGGCAGAGATGATGAAGATTTACGAGAATCGACACGAAAATAGCAAATGACTTCACGCGATCTACGGATGAAAAATGGTACACGTGTTGAATGATTGAACAGTTTTGGAATTGAAATCTCACCGTTTATCATATTCCAAGCGGTTACTGTGGGCTCAAATCGCTTTCATACGTGTCTTGATGCAATTTCATGGTGACAATGCTACCCAACAAGGATTCTTTGACTCCAAGCATCCGATACCCTGCTTCCCTTACTTGATTCAAACATGCTCAGCTAACAAACCTTTTAAGCTGTATCGGGAAGATCTTTCACTCATTCAATAATTCAACTTCTCCAAATATCCTATTTATCCCTCAGTTCTACCGTCGGAGGTCTGGTCACTGTATGAATTTGTTATCCCTTTCGTGGATGTGCCGTATGATTGCGCAACAGATGTCCGTGTCATTTACTACTGTTTACCATGTTGACTTCCTTCCTACTGGTCCAAATGCTGAGGTGGCGGAGTAAACGTTTCTTTCTCCCTCGTTCTTTCTCTTGTACTTTACCATTGTCCAGTCCTTCGGGATGCATAGACACTTTCAGTCTCCCAGACCTCAAGTTCATGCTTCGTCCTATAATGGGTTGCACGATGAATCCCCTCCCGTTTCACCATCATCTTCAAGTTCATGTTCATCTCTTGATGAAGACGACGTTAATCAACGAATAAAACCGTATTGGCCTCAGTATCGTTCCCGATTCAAGCTTCGTGGATATGGCTTAGAGACTCTCCGAGATGTGAGAAGACGTTATACCAACCACAGTCTGGATACTTGTCCCATCCCATTATACCCGATTCCCGACCAACATCATCAAGGTGACGATGCATTATGTCCTGATCCAAGTTTGGTGTGTTACATTTTTAAACGCCATTTCATACCTTCTCATAAATCCTCCCTACATGTTTACAACTCGTCTTATTTTTAGCCTGACAACCTATTTCGAGGCTTGCGAATACACGATTCCAAAAGAGTGTTGGTCAAGGCCGTACATTGCTGCAGCCGGGAGTTCAACATTGTGGCGGCATTATCACAGACACCCCTTCGACACGATCCCACCAATCATACAGTTCGTAAGGAAGAGCCTTTTTTTTTCTGGGGTGATCTATTCATGGCTGTTTCATACTAGCTGTGTTCGATCTGCTAAGATGGCCGAACGAAGACATATCGTTTATCGTCATGGAAGAGTGGTCCCCACCTTTGATAAACGGCCCTTGTTGCCTGACTCTATTTCTCAAAGCCTTGCGTCAATGCATTCAAGTAAGCACATTTCTTGGTAGCTTGTTTTCATGCTTAATCTATTGGTTTCAAGCATACTACGTTTTTGCACAAGAATCATATTGCACATCTAGACATCTCCCTGATGAACATCGTGACGAACGGTCGTGGCCAATATGCATTCATTGATTACGAACTCAGCCGACGTTTCGACTCCAATTCATCGCCATTGGTTTATAATTATAGGGGAACTGAGGTGCCCCCAGAATGCGAGACCAAGAGTGGGGTGAATCCCTACAAAATAGATATATGGGCTCTCGCTGTTCTCATTCTTCGAGCTTGTAAGGTATGTATGCCCTTCCCCGTTTTCTTGAAATGTTTTTGACATTGGTGTGATAGCAAACAGGTTTTTGGGTCCCTGAACTTATGCAAGTCATCAAGCCTATGTTGGACGAGGACCCAGCCAGACGTCCTTCGGCTTGCACAGTTCTCCAGACATACGACAAACTCGTGCACACGCTCACTTATAAACTAGAGAGGTGCGACGCAGATTCACGATGAAGACCCTACAGAGTCAGGTGTTTCTATATCACCGTTAGTACATGTATACATATATTACATTAATGAGATAGGATAAAGGTGCGACGGCAATTAATTTTTCAATATAAAAACGATCATTCGCCCTCCGGAGCAGCTGGGTTGGCCTCAAGTCTTTGTCTTTTCCGGGCCAAGTAACGTTCACGAGCACTTTCGATATCCGTGTCATTATTCCGTTTAGACAGGATGGCTTTGGTGGCCCGCTCCTCAGATTCTTTTCTTTGCTTCTCTTCAGCTGCCTGCGATTCCTCCATTTGTCGCCGCGCTTCTTGCATTCTTCTTTGTGTGATTTCCCTTTTACTAGCAGCTGTGCCAACTGCCCGGTGTGTAGATACGTGTTGCTGATCCGAATGGTCTGTCCCTTTCGTGCTCTGTAATGCCAGATTACGTGTGTTGGGTAATGAGAGGTTTAAACCAGCTGAGAGAAGTTCTCGTTTGTCAACGATTTGGTTATCGTCGTTGAGCTCAATTTCTTTCCCTTGCTCCCTTGCTAGCTTGGCCAATTCAACGTCCGTTAGCGGGGCCTGTTCAGGTGGCTTGGTAATTGTCAAATTGGGTCCCTGAGGTCCAATAAGGCGTTTCTGAGTTGCAGCCACAGTCGCTTCGTGCTGTTCCTCAGATTGTTCTAACAGCTGACGATAGAAATGTGACATTCCAGTCGAAGATCCTTGCTTTTTTTTGCGAAGTTCTGTAGACAGGGTTACAACAACGTGAATGACAATGCATAAGAGCTCACCTTCGCGTTCCTTCTCTTCTGCTTCTGCCCTTCGTACTTCTTCCATCTGGTCCTTGTACGCTTGAGTCACGAATGTCTCCTTGTCTTTAAACTCGTCCCCTTCCAGTTCGCGTTCTCGTTGCATCATCTTTTCTTCTGCTCGAAGATGGTCTAATTTCCGAGTGGCAGCAGAGCTGAGGAGGTTATGGATATATTTCGGCTGTGGACTACCATTAAAATAATAGAACTGGTGCAGTAAAGTCTCCACCTTACCTTGCGCTCTGCAGATTCTTTCTCCTTCGCTAGTTGTTGCTTAGCTTTGGCCTCCTTCATCGAGTCCCAAACTTCGTCATATTCGTAGACAGTGGCATCCACTAACTTCTCAGCTTGGATGCGTTTTTGCATTGCTTTAGAGGTGGTTGCCCTATGATCCAGGACTCCAGAAACAGGTGGTTTGATGCTATCATCTTCCTCATTGTCACCATTGTCAAAGGCTGCGGGTTTGCGGAGAGCAGGAGGTTGAGCAGGAGGTTTAGGCTTATTGAGCGAAATTGAGAGCTTCATGAGGGAACGAGTGTAATTGTCGGAGTTTGAAATATCACTGTCCAACAGACCAACTCCATTCGCCTCACTTTTCTATCACTTTTATCTCTCCCTTTACTTAAACTAATGGCTCAACCATCTTTCGACCGGCGAAGAATTAATGGACCCGAAGAGAGCTATCCACCAATATTTGACGACGAGATTAATCAGACCTCAACTACTCAAATATCGCGCAAGGGCAGACAGCCAGATGATATCAGGCCTATTTGTTAGTGAGAAAGGAACATCGGCTTAACACTGGCACGAACATAATAACCTGTCGTATCCAGTCTTGCAACCTAAGTTGATCAGCCAAGCATCTGGCTCTGCATACATAGAAATGGAACGCAATAAAATTGCGTGTGCAGTGTCAGTTTTTTTCCTTCGCTCTGGACTGTGGTCTTATGATACCATCTAATCATAGGTATGGGCCGCGTCAAGCGAAAAATGTCGCATTCCAAGATAAAGGCCGTCTAAATGTCGAAGTTAAATTTGCACCGTATTCTTGCACTGTCCGTCGTGCTCCTTTGCGTGTCTGTACTTTGCCCATTTCTTCATGGGTTTCCTCAATTCACATTTTGAACAGGACGTTGAAGACAGGTCCATTTCAATGGCTTTGTACCAGGCAATCGTCTCCTCTGTTCGACTTGAGACATTTCCGAAAGCTGTTATCGATATATTTGTGACGATATTAGAAACTGATGGGACAGAAGGATGTGTTTCTGCAGGAGTCATTGCGGCAAGTACAGCCCTAGCAGACGCTGGCATCGAAATCCTCGGCATGGTTCCGTCCTGTTCTGCGGTATGACGGTTTTAAAATCTCGTGTTGTTCACTTTTTTACGATACTTTCCGACAGGCCTGTATGGGAACAACAACTTGGTTAGACCCCTCAGAGGAAGAGTCAAAGTTGGCGACTGCGTCGATCGTCGTTTCTTCTATGCCTGCACTCTCGACAATCACTAGTGTGTGGCAAGTAGGTCAAATTTCGCCAGATAACTTGATAAAAGTAAGCAAATATGGCCCTACATTTTCACCCTGCGTCTGATCTCTATGTAGAACGTTTCAACTTGCCAAGGTCGCTGCGATGATATTCACACCGTAATGGCGGATGCACTACTGGCATCAACAGTATTGGATGAGACGTGAGATGGTCATGCATACATGGTAACTACTCTCATGCATGCCTTTATAGGATTATTATACGTAGGTGGTAACATCCTGTATCTAATTTAGCACGTCCACATTTAGTAATATTTTCCCTGTTAAGAACGAGCCAATATTATTATGGGTGTGTGTTAGTTGGCATTGACGGGAAATAAAAACAAGTGTAAATAGCCATGTAATGACATTGGAAATTGGAATGAAGTTAAAGCTCTGCACTAACAACCTGTCCCAATGTCACGTCATGACCGAGACGAATATGTCGCGCTCAAAACATCTATGACACAAACATTCTCTCCCTTACTTTCACGGCATTCTAATGACTCAGACGACTCTTTAAGAAACCTTGAGCTTTCAGATGGTCCGGCACCAATAAATAGCAGAACAAGGTCTGCCCATATGTCGGTAATTTTGACATAATGCTTAACATTTATTTTCTTAGAGGAAGATCGTACTCAGTTTCAGGATTTGACTTCCAACAGGATTTGGTGCGCCAGGGTCTTGTGCTCAGTAACTTTCCTCTAACACGACAATTACACATTCGCAATTAGCTCCCTCTGAGTGCAAGTGTAAGCGATCCAAGCACCTTAACCGCTTCGGTACAAGAGAAAAACATTAGTCTGGTTAATGGTACCTCCATATTTATGATGCTATTATGCGACACAAGTCAGCTGATAAATGGCTTTTAGGTATCGCCCTTGTCGTTGGTTTACAGGTGCAGTCTATTCCTTAGTATACTCGGAGGACTTTGGTTGACGTTGCTTAAGATTGGATCAGGTATTTTGTTAGTCCTCGAACTTCTTCCCCCCTCTGTTCCTATCTGACAGTGTCGTAGTTCATCCCCAGGTGTCGTTGTAGCCAATACACACAGCGTTGGCGCCAGCCTTGTCGTATGGGTCCTATCTGGCCTGCTTGCCTGGACGGGAGCCAGTAGCTTTGCTGAGCTTGGGTCTGCCATTCCACAAAACGGTGGAGCACAAGCCTATTTGTCTTACGCCTATGGCCCCTTGGTTTCTTATTTGTTTGCATGGACAGCAATAATTGCGCTGAAACCTGGTGAGTAATAGTATTTTGTATGGAATATTTCTCATTTTTACCTTTATTCCACAGGCGGTAATGCTGTGATTAGTCTTATTTTCGGAGAATATGTAAACCGAATGATTTGGCATACAACTCGCGACGAGGTATCGCCAGATGACATTCCGCAGTGGGCTATCAAACTCACTGCGACAATAGCCGTCGTCATTGTTACAATCCTTTGTGTAGCAGCCTCAAAGCTGGGTCCCCGTGTGGCAGTGGTGTTTACTTCGGTGAAAGTATGTTCGTATTTTTTTGCCTACACGCACTCGTTTACATGCTAGTTTTTAGATCACGTCTTTGGTGAGTACGTTCGAATGCATCATGCCACATTAGAACTCATTATGCAAAGGTTCTCGTGACTGTATTGGGAATCGTGCAACTTGCTCGGGGAAAGGCATCTCGTTCCCTAACAGAGCCACTTTTTAGCGGTTCGAGCACAAGCCCTTCGTCTTACTCTTTGGCTCTGTACTCTGGGTTATGGGCGTTTGACGGATGGGATCAAGCCAACTTTGTTGGAGGAGAAATGACCAACCCCGAGAAAAACATTCCCCGCGCAATTCACTCTAGCATGGTGATCGTCACAGTAAGTACCGTGAACTTTTCGTGTTGTTGTAGTCTAACCTTACTTTGAAAGCTGCTTTTTCTCTTGGCGAATATCTCGTACTTTGTCGTTCTGGATAAAGTAGGGCTCTCCGGCAGAAGACATACTGTATTGGTTTTCACTCACCAACTTTGTAGGATGTGGTTGGAATGAGCAACACAGTTGCCCTTGACTTTGGGAGGACATTATTTGGAGCTGTCGGAGGCAGTATCTTTGCATTTATGGTGGCATTTTCATGCTTTGGGGCGTTGAATGGTCAGTATTAGTCCCCGCTTTTGTCACTGTTTTGCCATAGGCATGATGATAATCTAAATGGTTTTGTAGGTTCTTTTTTTACCTCATCTCGTCTTGTGTATGCTGCGGGTCGCGAACGATATCTACCTGCAATCTTTGGTCGCCTGCATTCTACGCGCAAAACCCCTTTAAATGCAGCTTTGCTTCAAGCGTCCATCACAATTGCTTTTATCATGCTGGGGAGTGGTTTCCGATCCTTGATAAATTTCTCTGTGGTGGCTTCCTGGGCATTCTATTTCCTTACTGTGAGTCTCATTTATTGTCGACAGCAACCAGTTTCTAGATATTTGTTACTAGGTTCTTGGGTTGGTTATTTTGAGAATCAAAGAACCGATGCTAGAAAGGTGAGCAAGATGTTACTTAAGTTTAAGGAGACATGTTTTTACTTGTCCCAGGCCCTATAAAACGTGGATTGTCACTCCCCTTGTCTTCTGCGCGGTAAGCAGCTGCATACATTGATTTTGTATTCTTACCAGACTATCCCATCGTAGGTGGCTTTGTTTCTGCTTTGCATGCCAATCATTGCAGCACCAAAGGAAGCTATTGCTGTTCTAGGTGTGCTATTATACAACACATAAACCGTCCAACCATCGTTACTTACGAAGTCCAGGTTTTGTAACAGCAGGTATCCCCGTTTATTATATTACCCAGACTCCAGAGGACCAGGATCACTCTCGGATATTTCGTAGGCTCACTGTTTATATTGTGCGTTTCGGATCCTGACAGTTTGAGCAGGCTGGTGGACCTATTGCATGCAAAGGCTAAAATCTCGTTCTCGGGTTGCTGATGGCTGGCAAGCCGTAGCAACTAACAACGATGACACGGTAGAGATGAACCAACGTTGACAATCGTGGTTTGCGTCGTTAGATACCTTTATACTTAGTAATATGATACAGTGGAATATCGGCCATTCCAATAGACTAATTCTTACTAATATTTAGGCCATTGAATGAGCCTTGCTTCCTCGGGGTTTTTGTGTTCCCAAGATAACCCGAAGTCGAAACGCTTTGTCAGACTGACTGAGGGGCAGTGAGGGTTACATCTGGTTACATTGGTTACCATCTTTGGCATCTGGCTGAGGGTTATAAAGAACGGACAGGATAACTGCGTCTTTACAATTGATCTCTCTCTCCACTCCTCTACTGAAGTGTACGTCCATATTTACCTGCATATTAATTTCGCAGCGACTGAATTTGCTCAAGATCAACACCTAAGCTTTGAACAAACGACATGGTATGACAATCTATAATACAAGATCTTATCAGTAATGAATCTGAACACGGCAGTCTGAGCATCAATACAAGTTCGACGTCAAGGTATTGTATGTTTAATCTCAATGTAAGAACATAGCGGGCTGAAAAATATCAGATGACATGTGGCGGTTGCTCTGGAGCAATCACAAGGGTACTTGACAAGGCAAAGGCCAATGGCGACGGTAATGCCACATTCAAGCCGGACTCCTACATTGATAGGGCTGACAGCGTTTAGGTGTAAGCTCATTTGAAGTAAGTCTGGAAAAGCAAGAAGTGTTGGTGAACGGAACCATCGAGTACGAGGAACTTCTGGCTAAACTCAAGAAGACGGGTAAAGAGGTGTGCATCATGTTATTGAGCCATTGCTGATATCTAACTACCCACTAAAATCAGGTTCGATCCGGTACCACACTGGTTTAACGATGATGTCCAGATGGCTTCATGAGCTTTATTTCGAACGTGTTGGTTATCATTATTATGAATTAATGGGCTTGATATATATCCAGTTTGAAAGAAAGGCTGAATCTTGGTTAATAATATTTGGCAAGGGAATATAAGCTATCGCAGCGTGAGAATGTGATAAAATGCTTGCATAATGCAAAGTCCACCACCAAAATTAGGAGCTTTGTTGAAAACGTTTGACCACCATCTCCGTCCCCCCATTGCTGCCTGTGATATATCCATTACGCTGAAGAATTTGAGCAATGGAACAAAGGAATTCCAGACCAGCACCTCCTCACCTTGATATTGATTTTGTCCATGATGCTTCAAACTCTGACTTTGATCCTTATAACATGCCCATCGAACCGCCCTCTTCTCCCCAGACTCAGAGTGCACAGCCGAGACCCGTAAAACCCACAAAAAACCGTGCCAGAAATGAGTCTCGAAAGCTCATATCGCATGTACTTTTACAGTTGGCTAACAGGCCGAAACCTCGAACTGCACTGGAAGCTATCATTAACCCAGCTGCAGAGGGGCAGGAGGGAGGCATTGGCGCATTGGCTCAATCCCTTAAGTATGCTGTTAAGGGCGGATTAAAGTCAACAGAGGCTACGCAATATAAGCGACCTGCAAAAGTTGACCTGGACGACTCTGATGACGAGGCAGAGACAACATTTTCTACGGACGAGACATTCAACTTAATGTCGCAGTTAAAAGATGTCCTCCTCATGTCATTTGCGCAGGGTTGGAGAATATTCGACGATGAGTGCGCTAATATTTCATACTCATTTACATATGATATGTTAGACTCAAAGCTCATGTAGGCCTTCTTCCAATACATGGGCAGGCGAAGCCACAACTCGTACTGGTACCTCAGCCTCTCGCCAATCCCGCTCTAGTATTCGTGCCCCTACATCTCGGCTACCCTCTGCTTCGCCTTCATATTCTAATAAAGTTCATATACCTGAACTCCTCGCATTATGTGTCTCGGTACTTGGCTCAGTTGTCTTGGAAGATTGTCGCTATAAAATTCTGGCCCCTCGACCCTCACGCCCACCAAATGCTCTACAAAGTCTCACACTCAGTGTGGCCCAATTTCTTATTCACCATCATGGGCGTGACCCTCAAGTGATTTCCCAGATATCCATAGCGATGATACCAGCATTTTATACCTTCCCAGAAAGCATGTACGCTCGCTTGCTAACTTTCTTTGAATCAAGTGTTATCGGAATAATTACTGGAAACCTTGAACAATTGAGCCCTCTGCATTTACGCCCTGCTATGTCCATGAATTCACGTGGGTCCGTTCTTGATAAAGTCCTTCATGGTCTAAACAATGGCACCAGCACAACTTAGCGTGAAATCCGCTGTCGCACAGGATCACTCCATTATATCGATTCACGTAGACGAAGTTGCGCCCGAATCAGGTTCAATCAAAGGAGTTCCTCATCTTGACCTAGCTGCGTCGCTTCACCACCAAATCCAATCGACGAATAACCCCGACCAATCGTTAACAGTCTACCGGTTGGCATCACTCATTCCGCCCCTCTTCAACGCCATATTCGACACATTGCAGGACGATGAATACTCCAGTGGACACCATGGCCACTGGGATCGAGTCGTTCGTTTACTCCGTATATTTTCTGCAGCCAAGCTCGACCTTTACAACGACATTTTGGAGATTGTTGCCTATCATACACCTAAAGCACGTCGTGGGGCGATTGCCGCCTTGTCGGCGGTTTGGCCAAGGGCTGTCGGGCATTCATATATCAGCGGCCCTTTTTGTCCCAACTCTCCACATCACGCCGATGGTCACCAGTTCGTATCTTGGTACTTTGCGTCAGGGAATAGGCCAAGTTTCAGTGATGCTTCTTTCAATGACTGCAAATGTTGCTCGCGTCCTATAAACGGGTTTGGTCTTAAATGCCCTCTATGTTTCATCTCCATTCATTTCGACTGCTATGATTATCCAAGCGGTAATTACCAAATACCCTATACTGGGTCCCAGAAAAGTCGAACTCAGCGGATTGCTATGTTTCGTTACTCGATCTCTCCTTCTCCCCAAGGCGTTGAACTGGGTCGTTTATCCCGACTAGGACATAGGTTTCAAGCAAATACATGGTTTACGATAACCTTGTGCTACTCCTGCAAGCTTCCTTTATGGGGCTGCCTGGGGCAAGGATTTTGGTGTCCCGACTGCTCTGCAGCCTGTCATGCTCACTGCCTCCCCGGAATGGAAACGTTTTGCAGCTCCACGTCTATTTCTTTGGCCCACCTTTCCACCAAATATCCGATTTTACGAGAAACATGCGTTGCCTACTATCCAATTCTCAAATTTCCGCCTTCTCAACTGAAGGATCTGACCTTCGAGGAAGCGGGCACTTACTTAGGGATTCTTCGCATCCAGCTCCAACATCTCACGAATGGACTGGCAATGGGATCTATCATCATTGACGATGCCGGCGCAGATCCGATCGAAAGGCGGCGATTCGAGCTTCACGATGTCATCGACGTACTAGACGAAATTGTTCGTGGAAATAGCGCCATTCCTTCACCCTCCACTCAACAGTACTTGGATGACAACCACATATCTAAAGATCAACGGCCGCTGATTATATTCGACTGGTCTTTCTTATGCTATATAGCAACATGCCTCAAGGCGTCTGTCCTCTCAGCGTCTCAGCCCGTCAATTCCGACTACTTGACGGTTCACCAACCCCTCCCACCAGACAGCGGCGAGGAACCCATTTCTCACCCTCAAGAAGCGAGGTCTTCCACTATAATACGTGAAATTCTCAAAGTGGAATTCGGTATCCGCTCGGAGGACGCCTCTCAACTTGTTTTGAACCACATGTTGCACGCTTCCCTGATTGATCTCGCGCATACACAAGTGGAAGAAGACCCGATCTATACATTCCCACTACCTCTGGGTCTGGACTTGTCTGTTAACGTTGAGACACTTGTTTCCGCCATCGAAGCTTGTTTCAGTGATTTAGACCTTTCCTCCAACGAGTTTGGCTTTCTGTTACTTACCAAAAGACTTTGGCCAAACGGGCTGATGTCCGATTACGCGTTAAAGCGCCTGGCTGAAAAGGTGCTGTTTTGGATTTTAGACGAGGTTAAAACCAGTTTTATTTTATTTTATCCAACTGCTAAGTATTTTTGACACAGGACCACAACCTAGCGATAGTATTGCGAGAATATGTTGCCACTCAGCGCGCTTTGCCGGGCGTGTCGCTGTACAAGTCCCACTCGAATTGGCCATTCCCCTCCGACTCTCGTCTTGGTGCCCATGCAAACAATGGTGGAGATTACGTAGCTGCAAGACGGTCCCTACATTCCAGATATGCTGTTCCGTGGCTACGAGAACTTCATGACCTGGATACCGATCTATATACAAGCATTATAGTAGATGTCTGCTCCGACTCCACACGGAACAGGGAGATTGGCTCGTTGCCGAACTTTGATGAAGGCACTAATCGAATTGTAAGTTGTAATCCCTGCAACATACAGATTGACGAGACGCCTCTTCTATAGGTTCCATTGGAAGAATGTGACCAGATCCTGCGTTATATCGTGAAGTTATCCCAGAACTTCGTGTTGTTCAGCTCATTCGACCATACATTTTTGCTCTGGATGGAGAAAGCTGTAGCATTTGGTTGGGAGCACAAAGTACGTGGTACAATGACATATATTCATATAACTCATGAGCTGGGCCTAGTACATGCCTTCCCTTCAACGTTTGTTCGCACACGAAAACGAAACGCTGCAAACACGTTCTAGCGCTCATCTGGATACTCTCGCTACAGCATCTACATTCATAGACCCTCTTCAAGCCATTATAAATCTAGCGAACCAGGCTGATGATGGTCTGACACGAAGTTTGCGCTGCCTTTTGATGTGTATCCGTTCAGGCGCAGTTGTACCCACACAGATATTTCTTCAGTTTCTTTCCTTGATATCGACAAGCTCCCCGCATTGCCTTCAGGATGCATCTATATTGACAGAATGTGTGATGCTCTCTTTGTGGATTAGAACGCTGGGACGACAAGAACTCCAAACAGTGATTTCACAGATACATGAAAAGATTTCGAGCAGAATAACTGCGTGTCTGGTCACGGGGATGGACGCTGAAACAGGGTATGTACTATAATGGGCACCTCATATCTGAGCTGATAAATATTTGTAGTCTGAGGATCATTCGGCAATCTTTGGCATCTTGTCTTCGTATTTATGGCTGTGACAGAAATAGCATACTGTCCACAGGAATCGTAATCGAAGACGAGGTTCGTGAATTGCCGTCCAGGTTCGTACCCTCCTTCATACAAGTCTTTCCATGAGCTTATCACATATAATAGAAGGAAAACAGGGAACCGTGCCTCGCGTACAGATGACCCAGTCTTTGTACAGCCAAAGATCTTGGAGGCACTCCAATCGTACTTGGACTGCAATGTCGAAGAGGTTTCATGTCTCTTGATTCATTTCTTTCATGCATTCCTAATGGAATCACCGTTCCTTGAGGCGTTTGAGGTAGATAATTTTATATTGCGCAACGGAAAGTTGATCACATCATGGTAAGTGCTTCCATTGAGGTTCTCCGGTTCTCCAGTATTGAAATAGTACACCAGTGTTTGGAAAGCATATGGGATCCAACGGGACGAAATTGCATTAGCAAGAACCAATCTACTTCTTCGAAGCCTTTTAGTCGACGGTGAACCGTTTCAGGACATTCTCCTTTCAACGATCCATGGAAACGTATCGACCGAAGTCAAGTGAGTGTCTCTTAGATCATTCATAGGAACGTCAGTGTCATCTTGAATAATATCTCACCTTTCATCAATGTAATAGACTCCTCAACCTCAATCACCTATTTCGCATGGTATCCGATGTGACAAGTCCGGCTTTCGGGGTTGAGGGAAGGCAATGGCGCTCCAGTGTCGTCGAAATATTTTATCACTATCTTTCTGCGTTGTGGCAAGACTCCCAGGTAGTCTCCGCATGCAAATCAATTTGTCACTCACCACTCATCAAGTGTTCAGGAAGAAGTTAGGCTATCGGTTCGGGCCTCCATGGTAGCATTACTCCCTGCACACTTCGAATTAATTTCGCAATGCTGGAGGGAGACTTTGCTAAAGGCCCCAATAGCGGAAAAACTCCGTCTTCTTTCTTTCTTGATGCAACTTCATCCCCATTTTCCCAACTGGAAACGTAAGTCCGCTGCAACTACAATCTGTGCACAGGTCCTCATAATTTCAGTCGTGCCGTGGGATGCAATAATCGATACGTTGGCTGAGTATGATTTCGACCCAAAGGGTCATGATGCCGCATATGAGGTATGTCGATTCGGGACTCATTCACCGATTTCTCAACGAGTCTCTTAGAATTATAACGGCCCTGAAAAATCCGAAGCGGGAACAATGCCCAATGACATCGACCTTTTAAACCTCAAAGTAAGGCTCAAGGCTCTATATCCATAACCACGCCTCACGATTCCGGCAGGTGTCCTGCACCCTGCTCTCCCTGCAACTACTATCCAATGGCGTCGAAATTGACGGGTTTTCCCTCATGAAAATCAAGGTTCATCTCATTCAACTATCGGGTTTTAGCAGGGTCACAATCAGCCCAACGCCCAGTGGTCATTCTTTCTATCTTCAGTTCAGCGACATTGCAGAATTGGCCAGTGCCGTGTACCCTTGCATCGAAGAAATGGTACATGTGGTCGATGCCGCTTCTTATGTCGATCTACCGCTTCCAGCCCTTGGATTACCGGAAGGGCCAGAGGAAAAAACGTCAGAGGCTCTGGTTGGAACAATTTTTATTGACAGTATCCTTCTAATGATCAGCACACTAAAGGAGCTACAAGCACTGCCAGTCCTAACACTCAAAAGTGTATTGGAATCTCTTTACATTCTCGTTCACAAGTACGACCTTGATCATCCCACATTAAAGCATTTCCATCCGCTGCTTCGTCGTGCAGTGCTCAGGACAGCAGAATTGATTGGGAATGATATCAGCTACGAGCTTCGTCAGGTTTCGCTTTCTGTGTGCTCCGCTGCAATAAAAAAGTGGCATAATGTTTTGGGTCCAGTTGTAACGTACGTGCATTTATTGCCGTCTTCTGTGCCCATCCTGACAGCCCATACACCTATTTAGCACCATCTTAGAGTTGGTTGGCATACAAATTTCGTCAGAGACTTTGAACGCACAAGACCCGTTGATGGCACAGGGAAAACAGTTGATTTATAGCACACTTCAGACGTCAGTTACTTACTTTGCACATTCACTTATTGGGCTAAATCTTTGGCTAGTTTCCACTCAAGCGGCCTTTTGGTTAGCTTGATGAAGGCGAGTAAAAGATACTATGATGATCGTACTCGAGTTAACACCCCGATAGCGACAACTTTCTGATGACTATTTTTCAGTACTTGCCCAGGTCACGAATGCTGGAAGTGGAAAGGACGCGGACACCGGTTCATTGGCTGAACTGCTCCTTCGCGACGTGTTGAGCCGGGCACCTGAAGTTGACTCTTCAACATACCAAACCGTACTAAACAACATCAGCAGATTTATCCGCATCGTATACTACCAAAGCTATACATCTGACCTCTTATCCTGTACGTACGCGATGCAGATGAAGGACTTGCTATCGCTGATTTCATGTATCAGACACAGGGCAACAGTTAACATCCATTGCTCGGAGATTATCGGACGGTTCTGTAGAGAATCCAGATCCATCACCAATAATTGCCACCCTTTCGACGCTTCTGCAGCACAATAAGAAGAACGCAAAGGTCATTATCGCTTATCTGTGTCCAACCTGTTCCGCTCATCACAAGCTTGTCTTGTTGTACAGGAGATTTTACCTTCCTCTGATAATATACTGAGAATCCTCCTCAATCGATTATCAATTGGTCCTAAATGCTTGAAACAGCTTCTGCTGTTTCCAGCACACGGAAAAGCTCAAGAATACATCCGTGGTGTTCTCCTTGGTATTGTTTATGAAATCCTACTGGATGGATTCCGAATGAAGACAAAAATGCACCCTTTTACCGTTGGGAATGCAACAGAGGCAATTACTTTGTGTTATCCAGGAGAAAAGCAACGCTAATGGGCAATGTCAGGCATTGATAGAAGCTTTATCGCAACAACGCGGGTCCAATGCTCAAACGAATATTCAATCCAATCTAATGTGGGATGCTTGTAATTACTTGCACCACCATGCGTGGATGGATGACTTCATGGAACAAGAATTCGATTCGAGCACGGCTATTGCGAAGTTGATCCTCCAGACAGGCATTCAAGACCCTATCTCTTTTCAGAGGTGCATCGAACTACCGACAGAGGTTAGTTTTTGTTTTCTCGGCACCAAGGTTATTTATTATTATGAGTATTCTCACATTCGGACTTAGAAAACGGCCAAGTTATCTCAAATTCTACGTTCTTGGAACATCATGCTGTTCACTGCGTTGGATGGATCGCACGACGAATGGAAAATGATTCTTTTAGACCATTTCAGTATCTTCAATCTGACATTTTCGATGCTGTTCAAGGGGTATGCTTACTATGGCATTACATCGCTTGAAGTCGCCACCACGGATGTCAACCAAGGGCACATAGCCATGAAGCTTTGGATGACACTGGTGCACCTCCAATCACAGCACACTACAGGGGGTGAAAGGATGATATCCAGTGTGTGGAGTGAGTTGTGGTCTGCCTACGAGGGGTTCTTGAACGTCTTGGAGACAGAAGCGCAAGTACCATTTTATGCTGTAAGAGGTTTCTCTGGTGATAGATATATGAGCTAATGAACCTTTAGACTTTGATATCCCTAACATCATCATCCATGGCTGACTTGTTTATCTATATGAGGTCATTACGAACCTCAATTGCCCTTGACACTGCACAACATATATCTGTCATAAATCGCCTTCGTACAATGACACAAGGGGATTCCACATTCCAAAAGGTGAGCCCTCAAGTTTTTGCGCTGCAAACCTTTTAGAAGTCCCTGTTAATGACGTACCACCCAGCTGCAACGTGCAATGAAGGGTATCACTGAATCGCCCGCTGAAATCTCGCTGAGTACAATGTTGGAGCAGATACGCAAAGAACTGATAGCAGCAGAGAAACTTAGAATTATTGAAAACATAGGAAGAATACGAAGGTGAGGGTAAATTGGGGGTAGTGCTGACGTTGGATGAGGGTCGGTTATCGGGTTTCATGTATCGCTCGTGTGGGGGTATCTGAATTATGATAAATTACTGTTAAATTTACGTTTTGCAAGCTTTATGCGGTCCTCAGACGGGCTTGTTGGGCCTTTCTACGCTTCTCTTTGATGATTGTTGATCCCAAGAAGCTGCCAATTGCGGTAAGGCCGACCACTAAAATGAATGCAGGCAAACGAACTGCCCACTCCCTTGCAGGAAACCAGTCATGTAGCGGGTTGGATTTATCAAGGAAGGGCTCGAATAACAGGTAAATTTGTGCTGATGACAACATGGAGCTCATAACTCACCAGTAATAATGACCATGTTGTATAATAAGTGAAAACAAACGACGCTGCCAGCAGCATAACACTTCCTAATGCTTTGTCTGCAGAACCCTGTTGAAATATTATTAGTAAATTTTGAATGGATGTGATATAAGCTCACCATTGGAGAAATTCTAGATGTTATACAAGTGCAAGATGTATTTTGACTGTCGACGTGTTGGGAGATGTTAGATAACACGTGACTATAGCAATAAGTAAGTACCTTATTAGTGCAAGGTATACCACAATTTAGATTTGAACGCCAATGCTTGTATAGTCAAGTCTTATTGAATCTTCAAGGGATCATGGAAGTACCTGCCTTTGCCTCATTAGCCCAAGTCGGAATATTGCTTGTTCCAGTTGGTTTAATCTCCCAACAAGCCTTCGAGACATACGCAAACGAAATACGCAGCTTCGAATCAATCAGACTTGGTGAAATTCCAGCTGATACGAAGGGTGCTAATGGTATGTCTTTTAATTCGATTTATATCTCTTTATATTCCTGAATTTTTTATATTAACCTAGTTTCACGGTTCTTGCCCAACCCTCTCTCGTCTGGATATTTGCATCTAAATTATCCGACTCACCCACCTCCTCAAGGCCATTCCAATTTAGCTTTGATTAGACCCTCTCATTTTCCATTGGGAGTTATTGGTATAGGTACACAGTCTCAACAAGAGGGACATTCAATCCAGTCACTATACAACCAGTTCCATTCAACCGTGTCTGATATCTTCCCTTCAAGCAACATATTCCCCCTCGTCAGATCATGCTTTTTGTTTGAGGAAAGCGATGCAATGCACTCTTCAGAATCTGCAGAAAACCTCCCAAGCCTTGTCGTCGTTCCTCATATCGCAAATCGAAAACTGCACATAGGAACCTTGCTTTCAGACTTCTGCTCGAAAATACTCGTAGAACTTGGTATTCTTGTAAGCAACGCGTCTGACTTTACGTTCATATCCTGTATGAACTCGTATTCTCTGTTATCAGATGGACGCTTTAGAGAATCCTATTGGGAATGAATATCTCAACGCGTCATTGCTCCCAATCCTTCCACCATTATCCGAGTTGCCGTCCCCAATCAACGGACTTTCATCCCGTGCATCCACCTCTTCAGCTACTCATAGTCTTCCCGATGTTTCTAAGCCAGGTTTCACTTTGAGTGCAGCTCCTGTTCTGAAACGTAACGCTTCAACCTCTGCCAATGTACGCCAACCAAGCTTGGGGGTGCAGGTTCAGAAGAAACGCCTCAGTGCGATTGGTACTGCGTCATCCCATGGTCGTTTATATAAAGTCTTGGGGGATCTCTTCCTTCTGGCTGGTCGTACGGAGGATGCTACAATATGGTATGTAAATAACTGCTTCTCTACTTGTTGCCTAAAGAGCTCTATAGGTACAACGAAGCCATCCAGTTATTAAGAGGGACAAACGACATGTTATGGCATGCCACAGCAATAGAAGGTATCGCAACAGCTGTGGTTATTGATGCATGGGCAGTTGGACAAGGTTTGGTTGGTAAATCTCGTTCAATAGGTTTGATATTGCCTTTGACCCGTAAAAACTTGACAGCAAAGCTCTGCAACAGCAACCAGGGAGCCGTGGTCAGATGTTCATGACAAGCTGCAACAATGTATCAACTTGTACCTCAGAGTTCCTGTTCCCGATTCTGAACATACTCATTCCCTCATCTCTTATCTTTATTGTAACGCGGTACTCAAGCAATCCACGGTTCTCTTCAGTGTATGGTCGGCTAAAGGCTGGGGTCCCCTAGCTTATACCATCATGCTGCGCCCAGGTCCAAAAGCTTATATCCCACCAACCTTGACAAGAGACGAGGCCGACAATTCCATAAACCTGGAGCGCCTCAGCGCTATCACAGGTATATCTCGTGCAGCTATATCGGCCTCTCTGACACAAATACACGGACCATGGTTGCTTCACCTTGGCCAAAGGGAGCGAATTTCAATCTTAGAGGCCACAGCAAGTTTGTATGCATGTCTGGGGTACCATCGGAAAGAAGCGTACATTCTCAGGGAGGTACTTGGGTGCTTGTTGGACATGATGGTCTGTGGACGGGAAGAGGATGGAGTAACGCATCCTTCTACTGTTCCCCAAAGTGCTGGTCTGGGTATTCATAATATGTCGGGGTCGGGATGGGGAGCTGTGGGTGTTCGTCTCAGTGAAAGCTCTACTGGGAACGATAGCGTGCTCAAGCTTCTGAAATACGTATGCACGGTACTTGGCCTCAACATCGAAGCTGTAGCATTGTTGGAAAACTCGACGTATCCTAAAGCAGATCAGTTGCCTCTGCTCGATGACTACGACGAAGATGTGATACAAGAGTTGCAGGAAAGACGTGGTTGGCCCGAACTCCAGGTCGGGGTTGTCCGCGAAGCAGTTGCAGTTGCAGAAGCTCTACCCGGTGCGACATACATACGATAACAACGTGATAAAAATACTGATCCATATGCTAGACTTTCCTGCTGTCGCTCAGTTCGCTCTTTCATCTCTCAAGACGTTACAATCAGTCTTAACACCGGGTGACCAGTATCACCTTTATACCACTGCCAGTAGGGCAATGATAACAGCACGACGGAGAGGGGAACCCAAGGCAGTTGATTATTGGTCTGGTAGACCCATCGTTAGTATTTCCATTGTGCCGTGAGTCCAGCTTTTTCTGGGGGACCATGGTGCGATGGAGCTCAAGTAAAACTAAACAGGCTGCCTTCTATCCGACTGCCCATGGAGAAGCCTCGGTCCATGCAGCATCAGATTGCTGATGTCAAACCTCTACTTCAGGGTCTAACAGACCCCTTTCTATATAACCCTAGAAAGGCTGCCGCCAGTCAGGTAGGTTTCATCTACCAACGAACAATTACGCCAATGAAACTGAATACCACAGGGGAAATCTCTCGTTGTTCAAAAAGAAGAATTAGAGTTTTCCGTGACATTACAAAATCCATATATATTTGATCTGGAGCTACAGGAAATATCCTTGAGGTACGATGAACTTGTTACCTGACTGCCATGTCTAACGAAACCTCAGCACATCGGGTGTCCCATTCGAAACACAACCGGAACGGGTTGTTATTCCAGCCACTTCCCTTCACCAAATAGTTTTACGAGGAAAAGCTATGGCTAAGGGAACTCTCACCATCCGTGGCTGTATTGTCCAAGCAGTGGGTGGAGTGGCGAGGGAATATATCTTACCGCTCTACACAGATGCAGAAGAAGAGCGGCTAGCAAGAAAGAGAAGATCCATTCTTGCAGAAACCGATCGCTACAAGCGCTTTGGACTGGCAACGAATAACCTTAATCAAAGGCCCGCCCCTTCGAAGTCTTCGGATAGTCATCCCCCGTTTCGTTTCCTGGAGTGTCAGGTTGTTCCAGAACAACCCCTTCTGCGTATCAGGAGGAGCACAGTTACGCATGGTGCTTTGATGCTTTACGACGGGGAGAGGTAAGCTCTGTGCCGTACTTTGACGACATAAATCGTTCAAGATTACTTTATTAGATCTACAATCAGGATAAACCTGGAAAATGTTTCTCCGATCCTTGTCGATTTCCTGCGGTTTTCTTTCGAGGACTCCACCATCGAGCCTGCACAGAAAGCGCTGGCAGAAGGTAACCTATCAGTCTTCGAAACTTATGAAACGGAACATCGCCTCATCAATAACCCCGTGTTCTCGTGGACACCAACTGAGACCAAGACCATTGCGCCAAACCAGAATCTGACAGTGACCCTACAGTGTTTCGGGAAAGTGGGGTGGTTAGTACCGTTTTTTTATGGCTATCTTGCATGTTTACTGAACATATTTCCAGCACTAATGGCACGATTTATGTCTCTTACGCTCATATAGGTGAAGATGATGAAAGTGACTCGAACATTTTTTATGTTCGTCGCGTTTCTTACCCCTTGATGGTCACCGTATACCATATGCTCGAGTGCAGCGGCATGGATATCCTACCATTCCCATCATACCCCAAATCATCAGACGGACCACTCGCATTGCAGGCAGCCGATCGTGAGCATTTGCGCATCGAGGAGAACACAGGCTGGTGTTTGTTCTCTATCGAAGTGCGCAACACATACGGCTCGCCTTTCGACGTGATTCTGAGAAGAACACAAAGCGGTGAAACAGTTGCAACATCCAAAACAACTATTCCTCCTGGTTCTGTGTCAAGGTGAGTTTGTACATATGTTGCATGCCACACGCTAAATGCATTTCGGATGTGTTAAGGCTTGTCATCCCAATAAAAAAGATGCTACTGGATGCCGATACTCTGCTAAAACCCATTCCGACTCTTTCTGATCGACAGTTTGTCGTTGCTCAAACATCTCTGTCACATCCTGAGCAGAAGCGTCAGAGAGAGCTATTTTGGTATCGCGAAGAGCTTCTTAAATGTGTCCAATGCGACTGGCACGAGGTGAGTTGCACAACGTTTCACACAGGATCGCTGAGGCCAAAAGTGTTACCAGACAGGAGGGACTCGGTCAGGAGAGTTGTCCTTCCGGGAACAACGTATGACGCTGTCTATGCTTGATACACTCCGACTGGAAATCGCAAAACTAAGTTTGACCTTGGACACGAACGCCAAATCAGCGAGTGATGCTGCTGTTGGGCATTACTACGCAGAACCAAACGAGTTCGTAACACTCCATGCCTCCGTCAGCAATTCACTGCGTAAGTACTTGTATAGTTACGTTGGGTCGCATTCTTACGGATATATAGCCTCTGCTGCGGTTTTCACCATGGATCTGGATATCAGCCCTGCTGATTATGTTGTATACGAAGGTGTGCTCAGCGAACTTGCTGTTGGGCGGCTAAAAAGTGGCGAGACTCGCGAACTCTCTATATCGTTATGTTTCTTGTCTTTGGGGCGGTTTGATATATCTGCGAGAGTAAGATGCACGGAAGGCGCAGATGGCGAAAGTAGGGTGGTTCGGGCGCATAAGACAGTGATTGTTCGGCGCACAGATTCAATGAACTAGTCATTCTGTTGGAGACAAGAATAATACACGATACAACGAACTAATATCGTTGGGAATTATCATTAATCAATCGTAATCAGAATCCTCTTGCCTGAATGCTGCGGAATAAGCCATGATAGTTGCGTATACCAGCCTACAGGTAAGCCTTCAGCAACTGTTAATGACATGGAAAGGAAGAAGTCATACCCTCCTCCTGCAATGGACATAGCACAAGCCTTTGGGTCAATAACCGAAGAATGGGCCAAAACAATGGGAAGTGCAAAGCCTGTGACGACGAACATGGCCGTGATGAAGCGTCCCAGGTCGATTGCCGCTGTGTTCTCGTAACCAGAAAGCTCATCTGAGCCGCAATGCGAAAATAAAGCATTTGGGAGGGGTGCAAGAACAAAAGTAAGGGCTAGAATGGCAATGAACAACGATATATTTGATATTTCTTGATGGGCTCACCAACAAGCAAAGGTAGCCAGTTCTGCCAGAGTGCACATGACAAGATGATGAGAAGGAAACCGAGAGCAAGAACAAAGGAAAGAAGGATGACAGCTGGGAAATTTAAAAGTTTAGCATATAAACCTGATGATTTTAATAAATAACATTACTCCTTAGCCCAGCTGGCATGGTATTCGACGGTTACAGTTCAAAGAGTTGTTGAAGTTTGGATTGAAAGCCTGTCATTCACGATGTTGCTGTTCACATAGATTACATAATGCAAGTCCTTCCTAATAAAGTAATTAAATAAAGCTGTGCTAAAGTATTTATCGCATCCGTCTCGTTCGCATGGATGGTATCGTTGACTGATTCCTTTTTCTCGATGTAACTAGAGCTTCTACGGGTGCTTGTTCACCCACATTTTCCGCCGATTGTGGTTTCAAACTGGATGTGGTGCTAGATGTCGGAGTAAAGTTCTCAGACCTCTGGTCATCAGTACTTGCCATAGTGAGGGCAGGGGATGGTGCGTTGTGAGTTGCCCTTCCTCCTCTCCAGGCATCTACGATATCTTGTCGACCCTTTGTAAGGTTCCAAGTATCTGCATATTCCCACTTCCTTTTCCGTGGTGTGTTTCCAGTGGGCAAGTCTTCGGAGTTGCCTTGTGTTGCGAGATGGGAATTCGCTTGTTGTATGGACTCTAAACCCGTTGAGGACCAAGTTGCATGAGAATCGATTAAGCTGGTTTGAGTTGAAGCCTATGTGGGAGATGAGTAATAGTTATTGATCGAGCAACGCCTACATACCAACGTGGAGGTTTGAGACGTGAACGCGTCGATTCGGTCAATGGTGTTGGAAAGAGTGCGTCTCTCGGACTCGTAATGTGTTGTTGCATCTGAAGATAGACCGCTAGCCACCTGCAATCTCGCGCGCTTATTCCTCCTGCGCTCTTCCGACACTAGTGTGATGGCTGAGAACACATAACTTGCGTATGCAGTGAGATTACATACCTGATTCTGTGGCCTGAATCAAGCTATTTGACCAGTCGTCCAGGTGCTCATTCGTCGTAGATACGGTTTTCAATGCCAACCGCTGGATATCGTGCACACCAGAAGACAGGGATTCTTTGGCCTTTGAAATGTTCTAATGACGGGATTTGAGCTGCGAACGAAGTAATCAAGTCCATCAAATTGCGCACCTCAAACCCAGTTGTTCGGTTTTCGGTTGCTCGTTCTACCTCGTTTCTTAATTTGCCATCCAGCGCTTCATTCTGCGTAATTATATCACCATGGAGCTTTGATTGCTGTTCCAGAGTCGAGGAAAACGATGCGCGCGCTTGGTCGTTGCTCTTCTGAAGACTGGTCACCGAGAGCCTTAGAGCCGCGTCTCTTTGCTGCAAGAAATCCCCAAGAAGACCATTGATGCTTTGAAGCAAGTCTCCGCGAGCCTTCTCCGCATTCTGTTGCTCCTGAACGATCATATTGGCGAGGATCTTGTTTTGCTGTTTTAAACGGGCGATTTCCTTTTGAGCGCTATCCTTTCCAGAGTCGTGAATGTCTTGCAAAGACTTGCGTTCGTCCCGAAGATATGTCTGGATATCCTTGGCCAAGGACGTCATTAAAGAGTAGAGTGTTGAGATGCTTTGCTCCACAAATGCCATATCGTTCCCTCCGCTGGCGACCACTTGTTTGAGCCGATCGGTTGAGGTGCGATGGAACTCTTCTGTCCACTGAGTAGACTTTGTTTTTAACGAAGCCAATTCGTCACCAAGGTGGTTCTCGAAAGTAGAGTAGGCTTCATCGGCATTCTCTTCCAAGTTGACTAAATCCTTGATCAAAGACTGTGAGTGTTTGAAGTGCTGCGTTGTCAACTGAAGGTGTCGCGTTAGCGCAGGTTGTTCCGAGGACTTGAACTTGGTTGTTTCCGATGCCATTGTATTCGCAACCTTCAGCGAGGCTTCCCTGAATTCGAAGAGTTTCTGAAGGAGCCCCTCGGTCACAGAGCGAATCAAAATTTCGCTCTCTGAAACAGCGAGTCGATTGGATTGCAAAACCTCTTCTTTGCGTTCTACACAGGACAATGTCAAGTGAGGTTATGTTAGAGAAGGAGTGCGGAAAAACTCATACCAAGTTTCTGAAACAGGCCATGCACGTCACGAAGTCCTTGACGCGCGACCTCCTTCAATCCAGCGGCAACGTCGTTTAGCTGGGTTTCCGTCTCTTGATGAGCCTGCCTAATAACAACCTCCTCCTCCAGAGCATCCGTCACTTGGTGCAACTCTGTCTTGCTTCGGGCCAACGCGTCTTCAGTTTTTGTGAGCGTGTCCTTCGTCTGCTGTAATTCCTCTTCTTTCCGCTTAAGCAGCGCGATACTTTGATCAAATTCGTCTCGAACAAGGCGCATCTGGTCCTCGATGATACCGACTTGCTTTTTCGCCTCCACAAGTTCCGTCTCTCGCAGCTCGTGCTGCGCGTTAAGGGACGCCCATGACTCTTCAGAGAAGTAGATGCCGTTCTTCTCTCTTGCAGCCAAGATATCTGCCTTGAGCCGTTCGATCTCCGCAACGTATTCTTTCAACAACGAATTCCTGGTCATACGCTGATTTAGCTCCGGCTTGTTGTGGATTGATTTAGCGCGGAGGGCATAATCGAGGGTAGAGAGCGTTTCCTCCAAGTTGGATCGCGCGGGTGATATAGTGGCAATGATGCAAGTTTTCGTGCGGCCGCCGAGAGAATCTTGTAAAAGCCTTGTAAGTTTGGACTCTCTAAGAAGGCGAGGAAGTAAGCATACTGCAGTAGAGTTGAAATACAAATAATTACCGGTAGGGAACATGAGAAGCCTTGTCGACGAGTGCGTTGATGACGCGACCAAGAGTCAACAAACTCTGGTTTATCATTCCTGCCTCCCGTGCCCGCTTGTTTTCCGCGCCTGATCTGCCAATATTCTCTGACCCCGCCAAGTCGACTAAATTGAGTTTGCCAACTTTGAGCAAATCATCGCCCATGTTATTTGTCTCCTTGAGGTGCACTGTAATTGAGAAGACAGAGTGTGACCGACTGGAGTGGTCGTTGAACTTGGTCGCCGCAATTTGCCTCCGTTCGCTGCCCTTAAGGAGGAGTGCGAGAGCGTGTTTGCAGTCTTTGACCGCAATTTCTTCCAGACCTTGAATGACAACACCCCGCTTATTTGCGTCGTCGAAAATCTTGAGCCCGCCATCTGCAGCTTTGGAATCCTTTGCGGCCAGGCCCATAGGCTGCGCCATATTACTCGGTGCTAACAACTCACTTGATAGCAAGTCGCGCAACTCTTCGTTATAAAGCTCGATAAACGAGATCTTGACCACAAAATCGGTGTGTGACGTCTCCAGCTCGTGGAACAAACGAAAGAGAACCCTTGGAATAATGCCTGCGCTGGTAGAGGGGTTTCCCATTGGAGTAGGGTTCACGTCACCCTGCATTGTATAGCTAAATTAATTGTCAGCTTAGTAGGATTGGGGCCAGACAGTCGTGCTCACGTTTTTCCAGTCCCTGTTTGTCCATACGCAAATAGCGTACAGTTGTAGCCTGTTAGAACCTCCTTGAGCATAGGACCGACAACGTCATGATAAATCATGCTCTGTGTAGCTTCAGCTCCAAAGACGAGATCAAAGGGATATGTGCGCGTTGGTGGGTGAGTAACCATGCCTAGGCTGGAGATTGGGATTGCTGTTTCGATTGTAAGATCTTTCGCCTTTGCACCTTCGATTTGAACAATGCCAGGCGAGTTCTCTTGTATTTCCTTCTCTGATCTTCCTCTACACCTAATTATGACCTGAATCCTTGTGTCTTCGTCCTCATTTGTACCTCTGGAAGGCTTGGTTGAAGGGCCCGGAATGTCTTGAGTATTTGTCGGCTTTGCCATGACAGATTTCGGTCTAGGAGGTAGTGTTTGGGGTGGAATGGTAGCATTGGAGTTGTATCGCGCCCTCGATGACGTTGGGCGACGAGTTGCCATGATTTGAATGAAGAGGGGAAACAAGTGTACAGTAATTCCCTTGTTGATTCACAAACGCGTGCATCATGTGATGGCGGTTATCACGTGACGTAACTCATTCCACTATGCCTTTCAATTTCAGAAAATTCAAAACAGGTATCATTCAAACCACCATTATCAACCCAGGTACTCAACCGTTTATGATATCTGAATTTGCATTTATTAAACTTTTTTTTGGCGGATTAGATGGGAAAACGCAAGAAGTCTTCAAGAAAACCTGGTCCTTCCAGACAAAAAGTTCCACTTGGTTAGAGTTAAATTACACCCTTTGTTTCTTGACTTACAAGTCGAATTATTCGTCTGACAGATACAACTTTTACATGCCTGTTCTGCAATCATGACAAATCTGTTACGGTGAGATTGGACAAGAAAGCAGGCGTTGCTCAACTCGTCTGCAGAGTATGTGATCAACGCTTCCAGAGCAAAGCCACGCGTACGCGATATTCGTTATTGCTTGGCTGAACAAATCGTCTAATCTTGATTCTAGATCTCACAGAAGCTGTTGATATATATTCTGAATGGATCGATGCAGCAGATGCAGCTCAACAGGAGGAACGAGTTGCACGTCGTCCCACAGCATCATCTAGTCGCCCTGCACCGATTCCAGCATCGGCAGAGAGTGACGACGAATAATAGCCTCGTTTCTCCACTGTACCAGATTTTACACAGTGTTCATGTATTTGTGTCGAGTGGGTTTTCACTGTATTGTTCTTTCATATGTCCCCGTAATGTAGTTGGTTTAATTCCGCCATAATCAATCGAATATTGATAAATCATGAAAGAGATGGCATCGTACAAGCTGTTGCTTTAGTACATGTAACATAGTACAACGATTCGGAAAAAGGTAAAAGCTTGCCAGATGAGTCGAAGATGCCGGCAATTCTGAAGTGATCTCAACAAATCCAAACACAGAACAAATGAAAGTCGAGAGCCTCTCATTTACTGATTGCTACACCATCACGACCAATAACCATTAAACATCCATCACCTCGACTTACATTTATTCACCGTTAATCCAGCCTACAAACCCCACAACGCTGGCGTTACTTCTTGATTAGCCCCTGACAACAAACTGGACGCGTAAGAAATTGCTTTCCGCTCCTCATGGCCAGTTCTACGAACATCAAGGTCGTATGTCGGTAAGCTGGGAGTAATTGTTAATCCAAATGAATGTGAACGATTGATTTTGTTCTCAGATTTCGTCCAGTGAATGCCATCGAGGCAAGAGAAGGCGGCGACATCGTCGTGTCCTTTGACGACAACCTCCAAACAGTCCATCTCAAGTCGGCTCAATTGAGCTCAGGTCCCGAAAGAGATGGTTTCACGTTCGATAGAGTATTTCCTATGGGAACTAAACAACATGAAGTCTTTGATTATGGAGTGAAAGAGTGAGTCGCCTTCTCATGCCCGTTGTTCGTTCTATTGACTGTTGGCTTCCATAGCATCGTGAAAGGTTAGTTTCGAAAGATGTGGCTACGATAAGGTCTTGGTTCATCTTCTAATAACAGATGTTCTTGATGGTTACAATGGAACGGTTTTTGCTTATGGACAAACGGGTAGCGGAAAGACGTTCACAATGATGGTGCGTTGTTCCTGTATTCTGCACAATCGGTTGTTAAGCCTTTATACTAGGGGGCTGACATCGATTCAGAAGACACACGAGGAATTATACCACGTATTACGGAACAAATATTTCAGTCTATTATCGAGAGCGATGCCCACTTGGAATATCTCGTCAAGGTTTCCTACATGGAGATTTACCTGGAGCGTATCCGCGATCTCCTGTGCCGTATGTCACGAGTGTTCTTTTGCGTGCCGCCTTCTTATATGATTTTCAGCGCAAAACGACAACTTGCAGGTACACGAGGAAAAATCTAAAGGTGTTTATGTCAAGAATCTATCCGACTATTATGTTAGCAGTGCACGGGAAGTTTATGAGATAATGCGCACTGGTGGGGCTGCAAGAGTTGTTACATCAACAAGTAAATTCATTTTTCATTGCCTGTCTATATTGCAGTATCTAACGAAGGGCAGACATGAATGCGGAATCATCCCGTTCTCATTCCATCTTCTTGATCACAATTCAACAGCGTAACACCGAGACTGGTGCACAGAAAACGGGAAACCTTTACCTCGTAGATCTTGCTGGCTCAGAGAAAGTTGGGAAGACTGGTGCTTCTGGACAAACACTGGAGGAAGCGAAGAAAATCAACAAGTCGCTTTCGGCGTTGGGAATGGTTATCAACGCTCTGACGGACAGCAAGGTTTGCCTTTTGTTACATCCAAACTTGGAGAAAGTTGACACTTTTCAGGCCAAACACATTCCTTATCGCGATTCCAAACTCACTCGCATTCTACAAGAGTCATTGGGCGGAAATTCTAGAACAACTCTCATAATCAACTGCTCGCCTTCGTCATATAACGAGTCAGAGACCCTTTCTACTTTGAGGTTTGGTATCCGTGCCAAGTCTATCAAGAACACTGCCAGGGTCAACGCAGAGCTATCACCTTTGGAGCTCAAGGGCTTGCTGCAGAAGGCCCAGCTGGCAAATACTTCATACCAGAAATATATCGCTGCATTGGAGGCCGAGTTGGCCCTATGGCGTTCTGGGGAGAGGGTTGAAGAAGCGGATTGGGTTTTGCCTGGAAAGGCTGCTACATTACCAGCCAAGAAGGCCCCTGCGACATCACCGACACCAACCACCCCTGCAGCGACATCTCGCAGCATGACACCCGTAAACCCCAATATTGAAGGACTCCGCTCTGAGCTAGAGAGTCGACCGCAGACCCCAACAGTCATTGGCCTTGATAAGGATGAGAGGGAAGATTTCCTCAGACGTGAGAATGAGCTCAGCGATAGTCTTGCAGAGAGGGAGGCTGCGCTGGCCAAGGCTGAACAGCTCATGAAGGAGCTACGAGAAGAACTTGCCTTCTTGAAGGAGCAAGAAGCGTTGGTCAACAAGGTTTCCATACATTTTATTCCGTTTTTTCGTGCTGCTCACATCTTTTCTGCATATCTAGGAGAACAAATCGATGTCCAGTCAACTCAACGACCTGCGCCTGCAAATCGAGCGTCTTGATTATGATAACAAAGAAGGTGTCATTACGATTGACATACTTAAGGAGCAAAATCAGGATGCGAAGGCAGAGCTGGAGGAACTGAAGCGCCAGATATCTGAACTGAAGAATGCCCAGAAAGATGCCACAGCAGAAGACAAGGAAAAACGGAAGCAAGAGAAGATGGCGATGATGATGGCAAAGTTTGATGCGGTGAGTTTGTTTGCCAATCATTTTCGATCCCCCCCACCTGAAACGACATATGTCAATAGCAGGGCACCTTCTCCGAAAAGGATGAACAGCTGCGGCAGTTGCTTTTGAAGCTGGATGGCATGGATCAAGAGACCCCTGCCGGTTTATCATCAGATGATCTAACTTCTATTCGCCGACAACTATCAGAGGGCCAGAGCATGCTTCGCGAAACTGTGGAAAGGCTGAGGCAGAGCCAGGAAGAGAACGAGATGATTATCCGCAGAAAGGAAGATCTGGAGGCCCGTGTTTCCTCGTTAGAAACAGATTACGAAGAACTTCTTGGTATGTAGCATTACTCAAAGGGTCAACTGACGTGCTAAGCAGTTTTTTAAAGAAAAAACCATTCACGACGAGGAAACCAGCAACGTCGATGTTGCTGAAATGATGGCTGACTTGAAGGTAAACAGTTTTATCAATGTCCTGGTCGTAAAACGCTGACGTCATTTTGAAGACGAAACTCGAAATTCAGTATGCGGCAAAGCGAGATGCGCTACTAAATGAGGTTGCAGATTTGAAGCAGCAACTGGATGCTCGTAACACAGAAGTTCGAAATTTGAATGCCTCCATTGATAGCCTCAAGAGTGTGAACGAAGAACTGAAGGTAAATACTCTTTGCATCCATCCGCAGAAGGTTCCTCATCTGCGTCACGCATCAGCGGGCATTTGCCGTTACTTCTGCAGGTATTGAAGGAGGGAAGAACCTTGCTGAGAGTGCACAAGATCTTGAACGGACGAGGAAGGCCATCAATGTTCAACTTGCCGAATTTGATGGTGTCAAGAAGTCATTGATGAGGGATTTGCAGAATCGTTGTGAAAAGGTAAGGACCGTGTCCGTTTGTGTGAGCCAAAAACTGAATATTATGCACAGGTAGTGGAGCTTGAAATTCAGCTGGACGAAATCAAGGAGCAATACAACAATGTCATTCGCAACAGCAATAATAAAGCGCAGCAAAAGAAGATGGCATTCCTTGAACGTAACCTTGAGCAGCTAACTCTGGTTCAAAAACAGGTGGGACTCTAACCGAATAGGTACTTCCGACATTCAAACTCACTTTTTATACCAGCTTGTGGACCAAAATTCAACGCTGAAAAAGGAGGCGGGTATCGCAGAACGCAAGCTTTTGGCGCGCAACGAGCGGATACAGAATCTGGAAGCTCTACTGCAGGACGCCGATCGCCGTTTGTCAGTCCAGAATCAGAAGTTCGAAACGCAACTGCAAGCAGTAAAGGAGCGGTTAGACCAGGCTCGCGGTGCGTGGACTCTTTTGATCCTTCGACATTATTACTGACGTAAATGTTAGCTCAAAAAGCGACAGGGTCAACACTCAGTTTCGGACGAATTGCCAAGCCCTTGCGTGGCGGAGGGGGGTCTGGTAACGGTGCCAGTATTAACCCACCACCCTCAAGTAATATTAGCGCTCCTTCTGCTAACCCACTTGCTAGAATTCAGAACGAGGAATCTGGGTATGGACAATATTTCATTCGTCATACTTTTGCTAACGACGGTTATCGATCCCCAAAAACCTGGAATTTGGTGCTACAGATCAGGTGGGTGTTGTGCCTGGCGCTATTTACTTGTGATCGCTAACAGGGACGTTGTCTATTTTATTTTTATTTATTTATTGCTTATCCAGCCAAACGCGCCTCATGGTTCTTCAACTCGCGATAGACGTAATACTTCCGCTTATTTACACTACTTTTACTTTGTACATTGCATTGCACACTGCTTTTATTCCATACATACTGCTTCCAAACGGACGGGGACTTCGCAAGGACGAAAGAAGAGCAAGGGTGTCTGTCGGTAACCGGTTACCGTCCTGCCATCGAAACGCCAACAGCACAAGCTGGAGAGGCAAGGGGCTGATGTCAACTGTCTACCTGCCTAAGTCCTTAAGTACTTGCGCCAGTTGCTGGGTCAAAAACATGAGGGTAACCAGTCTGAGCCACGTCAGACTGTGCGTCGGGAGTCGGTATGCCAAGATCGGATCGAGAATACTTAACATATTCGAACTAAACCAATTTGATTCCTTTGAAACGCGGCCAGCAATTTATTTTCCGTGACACAATTTGGTATTATTGCCTCCATTTAGACTCTTTGGAATTCCGCATTCAGAGTTCTCCATTTCTCGCTTGGTTAGGTGGGGTACACAGACCTGAATGTCTAATCTAAGGGTCCATTACACTGTAATTGCTTTTTTTTTCTTGTTGGTTCGTTCTCTCCTCTGACAGTGACTGTATCTCGACGCCCCGTGAAAACCTTACTTATTGTCCTGTGTTCCGTTCGTAAGTGGCCTTTGGTGTGGTTGACGTTCAGGCGTCTATATATCTCAAAAGATATCATTTGTGCTTTTTGACGCGCCACTTTTTCATCGCTCGTTTTTTTTCGTTCGAGGCCCAGATTTATCCGTTTGCGGTTTCTCCTCAAAATCATTGCATCTTTTCATTAAGCACATACTTGGAAGTCGAATTCGGTGTACCATAAAAAGACCAATAATTTATGTCCACGCCCCCACCGGCGCACAATTCGGTTGGTAGTTCGACGCAGGGTGGCAACCACAACGTCGCTCATGAGGTTCGCTTTTCTCGTATTTACTTTCAGTTCGTGGGTCATATAACTTGGCTTGACTAGGGAGGGGCATCTATGCAACCATCAGCGTTTACCAATGGGTCTGGCAGGCCCAATACTCAAGGTTCGAGCGTGCAAAAAAGCTGGCAGGTTAGTTTTCTTTTCTTTTCTCTCTCTTTTTCTTGCATGAATCTGTAAAATATATTTATGGCTTTCCATCATCACAGGTCCGGCCAGCTGCGCGTGCTTTATCCTCTTCCTCCCATCCATCCGCTTGCAACGACCCACTAGTCGTCAGTCAGGATGCTAAAGGCTGGATTCACCCTTCGAACGACAGATCTCAAGGTCTGCCCAATTTTGTGAGTGCTGACACATGATCTCTCTTTACTACCGAAGCTCTGCTTACTATGTCTATATTTGTAGACATATTTTAATCCCCCTGGAGGTGTTTTATCGGTAAACCCGCTTCTATCCATCTCACCCACCATGACCTCACTTTTTTTTCACTGTTGGTTCAGCGAGATAATTGCTTACATCCGGCCAGTCCCCCATGGCCCATACAACCACCTGCGCCCTCAACACGAATGGAGTTCAATCACGGGCATAATGGCCCTGCCATTTTACTCCCGCATCCTCATCTCCCATTTCCGCTCCCTATTCCAAACCTAGGGAACCAGCCATTGACCGAAGATGTAGGTCAGGCTCAGCGATATACACAACCCGGAGGTATAATAGTTGAGGATGATCGGCTAGGGTTCGCTAGCCACTCACCTATCCACCAACCTTTCCAACCAAACATGTTGCCTCACCGAATTCCTTTCAATGGATCACCAGTCGAATATGGTGCCTATTATAGTGTCCCTCCACCGGAGATGTTTCCTGACTTTTCCTTCGGGTTCGATACATACCGAGCACCTCACGGTTATTCTCAACACTACCCCGGACACTTCCCAGCCATGCATGGCAATATGGCACCCCCTTTCAGGCAATCTCTTGGTCCTTCGTCAAACCCAATGTATGAAGTGCCTCTTCCACCTCTGAGCGTCTCTCCCGAGGCATTCGGACCTCCCCCACCATTTGTTTACGGTCCACCTGGTCCGCAACTGGGTCTGTCGTCGCCTGTTCAAATGCCTCATCCCATGCCTTTGCCTTCCCGTCCTTGGCCGCGATCGAATCAGGTCAGATTCACGGCTGCCAATTTACTGCTGAACCAATGCTGATGACGAGTTGCAGAATGGCCAAAAGCCCCAGTCAAAGCTCCCTATAAGCAAAGGGCCTCGAAAAGGGTACCGAGCCATGATGACGCCACCTGTTTTCCCGACAGATCGATCGGGCAAGATGAATAATCGCGCTCAAGCTGTTACCGTGAATGGTCAACATCGATCAAATAAGCGCCCTCCGCACGTTCCACACGAAACCACTCCGCCGTCCCCCTTATTGGTAAAGTTTCGTTCGAGCAGGGACCAGAATTGGGAATTTGAAGTAAGCACATTAATATATCGAGTAGCGATGCTGTGATCAACTCTATGCTAGGCGATTTTGGGCCATATTGTGGAATTTAGCAAAGATCAATATGGGTCTCGATTCATACAACAGACGCTTGAAAAAGCTGATCTGGAACGGAAAGAAACCTTGTTTGCAGAAATTGCACCCAACCACATAAATCCGTTGCTTCGGCATGTATTTGGGAATTACGCAAGTTTGTCCAATTTACACTTTTGCACTTTACTTACGTCCTACTTTAGGTGATTCAAAAGTTTTTGGACTATGGCACAGAGGTCCAAATTGCCACAATCGTTACATTAGTTGAGGATCAAGCTTATGAACTATCTCTTGATATTTACGGCTGTCGTGTGGTTCAAAAGGTGCTTCTATAGTTTGACCCTTCACCGAGGTGGTCAAAGTACTAACCTCCGATTCCCTAGGCAATCGAAACGGTATCTAAAGATCACCAAAAAACTATCATCAGCAAACTCGAGCCCGAAATCTTTGACTGCATTAGGCATTCGAACGGAAATCATGTTTGTGTCAAGGTTATGATCCGGGTTAATACCGAATGCTGATTGTTCGCTACTGTTAGGTGATTCAAAAGCTTGTAGAAGTCGTCGATCCGTCACTCTTGACGTTCCTGCCCTTTATATCTGAAAACCTTTGCACACTTGCCAAACACCCGTATGGATGCCGCGTACTCCAACGGTGCCTGGAGCACCTTTCTGTCAAGCATTCTCAAGATATACTGGACGCCGTTCATACGAATGTCGTTGAGCTGATGGAGGACCAATACGGGGTTTGTTGTCACCCTTTCTAATCATGTGAAAGGATGAAGGTCATTGATTCTTTTACTTTTCTAGAACTACGTCATTCAATTCATCATTCAAAATGGCCGAGTGCACGATCAAACCAAAATTATGAACAAGATTTGCAGCGACTTCATAAACCTTGGTCGGCACAAGTATGCTTCCAACGTATGCGAAAGGGCGCTTGTGTGCGCGGATTCCGACTTACGGGCACGGATGATCAATGAACTGCTTCGAGGTGACCCAAGAGATTTCAAGCAAGAAAGCCCACTTTCGATAATGGTTAAAGACCAGTACGGAAGTAAGCGTTTCGGGGTTTATTGAAGTGCATGTCAATTTACAGGATATGTTTTGCAGATTATGTTTTACAGCAAGCCCTTCGAGTTGCTGAAGGAGAACAAAAGAGAAATCTCTCCGAATTGTTACCCCCTTTACTTTCATTTTTACAAGAGACGACGACTAACTATAGCCGGTCAATCACATCTAGTAAGTCTGGTGGAGTGTTTAGATGTTGGCTATGATTGACGTAGTTTTCGGTTTAGTTGATCGACTTGTCGTCGAAGAAATGGCAAGATGCAGCATATGAATTGGAAAGGAATAAATTTTTCTGTCTCAACATCAGCCTAATTTCATGGAATGTCGTAGTAATAATATGTAGTAGTCGAGTTACTTAATTGTCAAGGAATATACATTAAAAATAAATTCTTTTATTATTTTGTTGTGTGACGTGTCGGTGTCGAGATGAAGACAAAGTGTGGCAAATAATTAGCTGATGATTATTATGTAGAGACTAAACAGTTTCCAACTTGATTCTGTACAACCACCAAGTCTACTTTTCAATAACAGAATGAGTGGCGTTGAGGCTGCTGCTTCTCTCTTTGGTGGAACAGATTCTGAAGACCGTGATTTATTTGCAACTTTGGGCTCAACTTCAGACTCTGCGTCCCCTGAGAACGACGACAACAACCTCTTCAATTCTTCTTCACATTTTTTACAAGACCAGAATGACTTTTTTGACTCGACTCCTCAGTCTCAGGAGACCAGTCAACCATTAAATAATTATCAAAATACCAACTCCAGTACAGTCACTTCTGCTGCCAGTACTTATGATCCATATTGGAGTCAACAAAGTACTCATCCAACATCTTCAGGTATGTCTTGCTATTATTTTCGCTCCTTTTCTTACTAAAACTCTATATTCAAGTACAAAATGCTTATACTCCTTCCTCGTACTCAACTCCTACAACCCAATATCCGTCGTATAATCCAAGCAGTTATGCCCCTCCGACGAGTCAATCTTATGCCCAGCCACCTATTGTATCTCCAGCGACCACCGCTCAGCCTCCAGTGAGGAGCCCTTACGACCCTCCGGCTTCGCAATATCAATCTGCAGCACGATACGGAACGTCGTCTTACGATTACCCGGCTAACGTAGCCAACACGCCTTCAAATTACCCAGCTCCAAAGGCGCCACCGGCTGCACCTGCTGTTGCACCTCCAGCTTCTCTAAACCGGCCCAAGATTTCAAATGCTTACGACCCCCCATTCCTTCCATCAACTTCTTCCAGGAAAGCAGGAAGATCCGTGCCTGCCGCCCATAATATATACGCGCAGCAGCAAACACCTACTCCTTTACCACCACCACCACCCCAAAGGCAATATTCGCAAACTTACGCACCCCCTCACAATGCGCCCATCGCCAATAATCCTATTCCGCCCGAAAGACCGCCTTCTCAGAATTATTCTGCCAGATACAGTCCTATTCAGACGTCGACACATGCCATCCAGTCCCCTTACGATGTTAAAACTTCAACACATCCTCCATCACTCAATGGCCAACATATCTCAAATAATCAGGATATATTTGCTGACATTCATGCCCAGTATCACCCAGCGGAACCTGAGCTAGGAGATGCTGTGTCCAATGGTCATGGAGGCGCAGTTGATGAGCCCGCCAGCAGTTGTGAACAGATTCGTCCACCTTCTGTTCCATTGCCAGCTGCACAAGCCGAAGCTGTGAACCTTTCACCCTCTCTCGTCCCATTACCTTACTCTCCACCTATGCCCCAGACCGATTTGTACAACCAAGCCGCATCATCCAACCGTGTCGACCAGGTTCAGAATTACGCACCACCCCCACCCCACGCATCTCAACAATCACCGCCCAAGAAGGATCCTTCCGCCAGAGAAGTAAAGGAGTCATATGTTCCCAAACTCCCGTACAACACCAATAACTATATACCTCGAACTTCGTCACCTTTATCGCTATATAGTGGTACTTCTCAACTAGAGCAGAAACCGGTTTCAGCACCCTCTCATCTCAACGGCGTTAGGGCCTCGCCATACGACCCACCACCTCGTTCCACCATTGGTTCCACGTCACCCTATGTTCCCCCTACCCATAGTAAGACATTAGACGCCGGGCGGCCACCCCGGTTAGACCAAACAAGGTTAAATCCACCACCCACCGTTCCTGCATACGCACCATCACCCTCGCTACTGGGGACCAACGATCCTCTTTCACGGACATCTGCACATGCGCCAATTATCACTTTTGGTTTTGGAGGGAAAGTGGTTACTTGTTTCCATCGAATGGCAGGAATGAATGCCGGTTTCGATGTTGCGCTATCATCTCGACCTTCCTCTGAGATTAAGGTGTATACATTGCACAAGCTTCTTCCCGAATCTGTGCTACACAATGCCAGCTCATTCCCGGGTCCTTTAGTCGCCGATCCTGGGGCTTCCTCCCTCAGTTTAGTGCGGGTGAATCAAGCAACGCAGGCTAAAGCCAAAAAAGCTGCTCTGATAACGTACCTCACTGGTCGGGCGTTGGAAATAGAACAAGGTCTTGGATACCTTTCAGTTGGTGACAGGCAAAGGGCAGAAGGGAAGCGCACACTCATCAACCTTTTGAAGATTATGATAGAGAATGATGGCAAACTTTTGGGAACGTAGGTGTCGGTTTAGTACTTTATTTTCGTTGGCTCATGTAGACAACCAGGATCGCCTCCGATTTGGCAATCCGACAGGCTCTGGTTCCCCGCTTAGAGAGTGTTCCTGCACTGCAAGATGGAATGTCTCTTCAAGGTTAGTCGGTACTCTTGTACCACTGCGGTGAAAACGTATTGACATTTATCTAGCATCACATAGGACCTCTTCTGTGGACGAGCGTCCAATATCAACTACAATATTAAGAGCGTCGGCGCTAGATAAAATTGAGGAATTTCTGCTTCAAGGAGAACGCCGTCAAGCATACCATTATGCTGCAGACGAAAAACTTTGGGCCCATGCTTTGATCATTGCTAGTAGTATCGACAAGGAATCGTGGAAGGAGGTTGTTAGTGAATTTTTGCGAAGTGAGCTCACGTCAAGCCATGGCGCCAACTCCGCACATCAGCCTGGCCGTGAAAGTTTGAAGGTAGCATACAGTCTATTTTCGGGACAGGGTGCCGCTGCTGGTAAGGTTCCAGTTATACGCGTAGTCTTCTTGCTAACTCCTGGTCCTTAGTTCAAGAACTGTCATCACCTACCCTTCTTCAAAAGGCAACACTTCGGCCTCCTGTAACTCTTGCACCTAGTGTCACACCTCGCACACCTAATTTCTCGAATCTGGCACCTCCGGCTCCCCAAGTTTCTGAGGAATCCCTGCAGAGTTGGGCTGAGACAGCAGCTATGCTTATATCCTCTCCACTCAGTCAAGAAGCGTCTGCAGCCTTAACAGCCCTTGGCGACCAACTCATGGGTCACAATTTTGTAGAAGCTGCTCATTCATGGTTCGCATTCATATTCCACCCCATTTCTTCCACTCGCTTACGTTTATCAACAGCTACTTGCTCTCTCCTCAAACGTCTTTGGTTGGAGGACTTGGTTCACCTAACACCCGTATCACATTGCTCGGCGCCAAATACCCCGGTGATGCCATGAGGGACTCGGATACAATAATCCTGTCCGAAATATGGGAGTTCGCTCTATCTCTAGCATCTCCTGCTAAAGGTCAAGACGCCTTCCACGGACTAGCCCATCTTCAAGCCTATCGTCTTCTCCGAGCAGCATGGCTTGCTGAGATAGGCGAAGTACAATTGGCTGGCAGATATTGCGAGGCAATCACTGCCTCGATAACGCAAAACTCTCCTTACACAACTTTCTCCCTGATGCATCATCTTCAGGGCTTACAACAACAGCTTTCTGGAGTTTTCCATGATAAATCTGGATCTTGGATTGGTGGCAAGTTGACCAAACCTAGTCTGGATAGCATTAGTGGATGGATCGAGGGCAGATTCACAAAGCTCGTCACTGGCGACGCTGATTCCCCTAGTTCTGAGGTTGATGTTGCAAAACCTACTGAGCAAACATTTGCTGGCCCATTTGCTCATTACAGCACCATTTCATCTACTGTGCCTTCCGCCCGATCCTCCCCTCAACCACGACCACCTCAACAACCACCGCAACGAACATCATCGGCAATGGCGACTCCCTCATACTATGCGCCACCTGCCCCAGTTGAGCGATCTTCCTCCGCACTCGGGTATATGGGCCAAAAATCATCTCCAACATTACACGCACCTTTCTCGCATACAGCTGCTAATGGACACGGCAATGGACACGGCAACGGGTATGCTAGCCATGGCTATGGCAATGGTGTACCTGCACCTATTGATACAACCGCGGCGAAGTCAGACCCTAACGAGCCAGCTGACACTGAGACCCCTGTTCAGACTGGGGGATGGTGGGAATCTGCAGGATTCCATGACACCTCGAAAACACCGACTGCAGCAACATTCGTGAAGCTGGATGAGGCACCTGTGGCTGAAAGCGCTGATGGGTTTATATCACTCATGGACGAGCATCCGATGTCTTTTGGCGCTTCTCCTTCCCCAGTTGCTTCAAATTACAGTTATAAAGGCCGGCAAGATAGTGTTGAGGAGGACGAAGAAGACCTTGGGTTTGGAAACTCGAAACCTAAGCCCAAGGTTGAGACTGAAACTGAGGCGTCAGGCAATGGCGCCAATTCCTCGGGTAAGCCCAGCCCGGCTCCTTCTTCGCCGGTAGAGAAACCAGGTAAGTTGTCGTACGTTTAGGGCCTGGCGTTTGAGCTGATTCATTGAAAAGCTGCAGCCCAACCCGCAAATACTGGTGGCTGGTTATCGCGGTGGTGGAAAGGTGGAGGTGAGACATCAAGCGGACCTGTGAAAGCAAGTCTTGGCGAGGAATCTGCTTTCTATTATGACAAGGAACAAAAACGCTGGGTTAATAAAAAGGTTAGTCCACTTGTCCGCCTTTTTTTTTCTTGGGACTTTTGTCTGACTTTTCAAACCTGTAGGCTGGAGCCGATGATACGCCTAAACCCACCCCTCCTCCACCGCCGTCAAGGCCTCAAACGGCTTCACCTGGCTTTAGTGGACCAAAGGCACCTCCAGCAGCTGGTCCTCCCCCTCCACGTTCTTCATCAGCTATTGACCTTAGCACAGAACCTCCAACCAAAGTTCCCATGCGGATACGTTCAAACCTCGCTCCTCCAACAGAGTCGGCGCCTAGCACGCCAACGGGAACGCGACATGTTGGTGATGGGCCGCCTCCTAGTCGGCCTAGGTCACAAGCCAGCAAGCGCTCTGTTAGAAGTCGTTATGTTGATGTCTTCCAACAGGAAGGCAATGGCTCGAGTTGATACCCTAGATCTTAGCTGTGATGTTTTTATACTTATTAATTCTAACACGACTTTAATATGCACGGGTTTCTTTTCAATACGTGATGTTTTGCCGGGAATGACATGTTTGTGTCTATAGGAATAATTTAAAAGGGTATCCCCTGTTTTTAACCCTGAAAAGAGAGACAAGGACGGAATAGACGATCATAATAACGCCAGTCCAAAGATAAACCTGTATCCTTTGACGTTGGGGAGACGATTGGTATGGGACGACAAGAGTCAGCATCAAAAAGGAGAATGCGAGTAGACCGTCTAAAAAGTGGGAACAATTAGGAATGGGACACTCAATGTTAAGATTAGATACGTACAGGTAAAGGCAACAACTTGTACTTCTTGACCAAACTGGGTCTGGTAACCCGAAGCAACCCAATTACCATTTGGACCAGTATATGGGACGTTCCTGATTCTGGTAAACATGTACCCTGATGTCATGACAAGGGAGGTGAGGACAACTCCAGCAGCCCAAGACCATCTGTTATTGACAATGGGGAAAAGGAAACGAAGGAAGATAGCAGCTCCTAGTGCTCCCACAGTGAAGGTGATCCAACGTGTGAAGTCAATAGGTGCTTTATAGGGTATGGTGACAGGAGTGAGGTTGGAAAGGAATTCAGCAAGCGGGGCAGGATCAAAGCCACTTGTTTAAGTATCAGCAAGTGAAATAGAAAGTATCGAAAATGATACTCACTCGGAAAAGTCGTATTTGGCTGGTGACGTGCGTGAGGCCTTGCGAGGCCCGTCGGCTGCGGGGTAGTTGTATACTATAGGTGCTGAAGCAAGTCCAAGCTAATAAATAATACAGTCAACGAAAGGGATATAAGAAGCAATATTGAAATGCTACCTTTTGGAAAACTGATGAACCATTGTCAAAGTCTAATGTAGCAAAGAAATGTTCGTCGCGTGTTTTTGGTGACACGTTTGACCATGCCTTTGCCACGGCTTGGAAGGATGGGTCAAATTCCCTGGATTGACAATTTAAGCAATACGCTTTTAAGAGTTATATGATATGTTGACGTACTTGCAAGGGTTACATCTGCGCCTTGGGTCCAAAGCCGTGAGCTGGATAGAAGCTGACCAAGTTCGTTTGGGTGATGTCAAGAGATCAAAAGTCTCTGCATTGAGTTTAATGACACCATTTCCAGCCGCAGCAAGTTGAGTAAGCTGTTGCTGAGGAGTACTTGCTAAAGCACAAGTCGAAATAAAAAGAGAGGATAAAATAAAAATAAAAGGGTTCTTCATTGTCGTCGATAACGGACAAGCTCAAACTGAAGACGTGTCGAATGAGTAGTAGAAAGTGACCACGTGATATTTGAAAGTAATAGTGAATGTATTAGAATTTTATAACAATTTCTATGTTATAATGTCCTCTCATGCACTACTCCTTCGTTTATTCCTCTCTTCAAACTTCTTCTCAGTCCATGTTGCTCTTAAATATCTTCTCACTTATTCAGATAATATTGGCATTACTTACTACTTGACTCGACGTCTCAGGGCTTTGGACACTCATGAGCTTCAAGATGTCTGGGGTTTTATCTGGTAAATATCCATACTCAATCCTCAATATATTCTCTCTTTTTTTCTTATCTTTTTTATTTTATTTTTTTAGCCATTTACTAATTACACGTCCTACAAAGTCTCGCGCTTTAGAGTGTTTCGTTATTGAAATCGTACAACGTTCAACACACATCGCCCTCATAGTCAGTCACTCCCCCGCTGTATATTCTATCATCATCATCTTGATATATTCCAGACTTTATGGTTCATGCAAGCCGCCATTCAGGATTTATCTATGCAACGAGGATCTCCATCTTTTATAATCTGTCAACGCGTCTTGCAGAAGTGTCACGAAATCATATTTGGTGATCAATTGCTGCAATCTTCATCTCCCTATTCAAGTCCCAATCTTCCAGCCTCCAAGCGAAGACAAAAAATCAAGCATCATGCAGAACCTGTTTTTGTCGGTCTTGGTATTCTTCTAGCTGGAGTGCCAGCCATGCCCAAACTTACCGAAGTCATGGGAGAGGTTGCTCTCGAACAAGGACGAGCAGAGGACCCAGATGGAAATAGACGACCCGACTTCCTTTCGGATGATGCTCCAGTTGGAATTACATCCTCTCATACTTTTACGGACGACGATACAGATCTTCTGGAAAGCCCAGATACTGCCGACACAGACTTTACCCCACACGCACGTCACATCAACGATCCAATTAGACCTGAAGATCCCGCAATTCATTCGGAAGGGGTGAAACCAGGCCTACTTGCCCGTAGACGCACGTTCGGCGCTCAAACTTTACCTGCATTACCACTGCATCTACAGAATATTCGGAAACATCGAATGTCTGATGACCCCCTTGGTCAACAAGACGCCGAAGCTCCTGTCGCCCCTTGTCAATCGTCCCCCTCATTTGTCTCTGCACGTACACCACGAACTGCCATGACCAATCCTGTCGACGCACTGTTGGAGAAGTATACACCTCAGGCCCAGTGCCAACTTCTTCGCGGTCATTATCTTTTGTCCGAGGTTAGCTTTTTTCTTTAGCTGTTGTATATGTCAAGGCCTCAGTGGTTTTTATTCCCAAGGTTCAATTTTTACTCAGCCTAGAGAATATCTGCAACAGATTAATCATTGTTCCGAAACCCGCCAGGGTGTCATCCCTCCGCGCTGAATTGACAGCCCTCAACCACAAGCTTCCTGCTGAAGTAAGTCACGAATTTCGAACCACGCGAAACGAAACGTTGAGGGCAGCATCTCTAGGTCTGTATGCCCCTCTGGTGCTCATCGTGCGATTCTAGCCCCAACCATGACAAGATGCAACCACATCACCGCATCGTTCGTATTCCTCCTGGCGAAGCAGTTGTCCTCAATTCTGCTGAGCGTGCTCCATATCTTCTCCTCATAGAGGTTCTCAACGACGACCTTGATTTTGATCCCGATAAACGCTCAAACAAGGAAATTCTGAGAAAAACACTCTCGAAACAAACAGATCAACGAAATATGTGGTCTGACGGCCTGAAGAGCACCGCAAATCCCCGCGCTGCTGAAATGGGAACTCCTCTCCGTTCTGCTTTTAGTGCTGCACCGCAACCGTCCTCCCTATTTGGTTCCTCTACTGCAGCATCATCCACAACAACGTTTTCTGACCTAGAACAAGATCAGGAAATTGATTTGGTCGAACAACTTTATGGCGATGACCAACCTCTTCGTTCACGCACACTCGACATTGATAACTCTATCGTTCTTCCACCAGCACCCAAGAACCGGGAGCTTGAGATGGCTGCATGGGCTCGGTCATCCCCTGTCATAACGGAAGATGCTCGGTTAGGTTCAACCATCAATCAACACCTGCGAACACCTTCCCGTTCAAGAACTCCTCATGACACGCCTTCCCCCGCAATCACTCCTTCAGTATCAGAGCAAGGATTTGAATTGTCATTAGACGAGTACTCCGAACGAATGAGAACAGCGGCAATCATGCTCGCGCAACTCAATGCCGATCTGAATTCAAGAGACACTACACCTGTCCCTCAAAAGCCGCAGCATAATGGTACAAGTGAGTACCCCTCTTCAGCGGTCTGTCAAATACTATATAAATCTACCAGACAAGGGTAGTGTGTCAGAAGTACATCAGCCTATAGCAAGCCGCACGCGTCTTCCTCGGGCCGAAGCCATTGCCATCCGGGATCGGATTATGAAGGAAATGAATGCTTTGGAGGAGCAACGAATGGAAAGGATGAAGGGGACTATGGGGGATATTGAACTACGGGTCAGCGACATGAGTGGCTCCACGAAATCAGCAGAAGATGAAAACATCATCCGCCGTGAGTTGAACAAGGTGGATCCATCGGCAGTTGTTTTCAGCGAATCCTGGAGCATCAAAAAGGTATGTGGTTGTGCCTGAGTATCTGCCAAAATTCTTATAGGGTTTCCTCTGCATCAGAATCGTATTCGTCAGTCGTCACCATACGGTCATTTAGGTACAGCCTTCTTGGTTACTTTATTTCTGATCTAATTTTTTTCGTTAGCAAATTGGGATTGTATATCCGTCATCGTGAAGACTGGAGGCGATCTAAGGCAAGAACAACTAGCGGTGCAGTTAATCCACGAATTCCAGGGAATATGGGCGGAGGAGAAGTGTGATTGCTGGGTGAAATAGTGCGGAACTCCAACTGACATCAATTCTGCGTGCACTAATATCAGTATTCAAAGCTTCCGTATCCTGATCACAGGAAGTTCATCTGGTCTCGTAGAGACAATAACAGACGCGGTTTCCATCCATTCTATAAAGAAGGCAGAGTATGCGAAACGTCTCGCTACAGGAAAGCTTGGACATGTTACTTTGCTTGACCATTTCATCTCAGTACTTTCGTTCCTTGTCGTCAGCTCCCCCTATAAATTGATAAAATCTCTTTCTATTAGACATATGGCGATCAGAAATCACCCAAGTTTCTTCGTGCACAACGCAACTTTGCTCGGTCATTGGCTGGTAAAGATACTGAATCATGCAAAAACAAGATCCAAAGGCTGACTCTTTGGCAGGCTACTCGATTGTCACCTATCTGCTACAAATCAAGGATCGACATAATGGAAATATTCTTCTCGATCGTGATGGACACCTTATTCACATCGACTTTGGGTTTATTCTCAGCAATACACCTGGAAACATAGGATTTGAAGCCGCCCCATTCAAACTTCCGCCGGAATATGTAGACGTTCTTGGTGGTATTGGAGGCGACGCATATCAGGAGTTCAAGGCACTGTTTCACAAGGGATTCGAGGCTGCTCGAAAGCATTGCGACCGAATTATCAGTACGTGATACCGGTTGGATGTGTTATATCTAGTGCTGATGTACAACTTCTAGCATTGGTGGAACTAATGCAAAAAGACTCAATGTTCCCCTGTTTTGCCGTTTCAGGTGATCAGACGGCAAACCAACTTCGAGATCGCTTTCAACCTACGTTGACTCATGCCCTTGTGGGCGACTATGTCAACCGCTTGATTGATAGCTCTCTGGGCTCGCATTGGACGAGGCTGTACGACTCGGTGGGTGAAAGAACTATTTTCGTTGAAATTAATGCTTATGGGGACGTTTCCAGTATCAATATTATTCTCAATCCATCCTTTGATATTTGTCTATCACTATGCTATACCTGCATGCCTCTTATCACGGATATTATCCGTGTCTGAGTAGATGTCGGATTATCGAAGTATCCATATTCCATCCAATTCGTCGTACCACTCCAAGGAAACCTTTGTACAACTATAGCAATCTAACATAGTAAAATTTACATATCGATCAGGTATAGCTATTAATTAAATAGCTTATCGTATCGGTTGAGGCAAGAGTACCATTCATAGTCTGTCACAGACAGCACATTGTTAGAGAGAATTTTACCACGAAAGTGGGGACATACCAAAGTTCTGACTTTCATCGCACCAGCATTTTCCTTTCTTGTGAGCCGCTCCTTGTGGGCAATGTTGGAAAGGTTCATGACGGTATCCGATATCGTTAAAGAAGTGCTTTAAACGGGGATGAGTACAGCCATAATACGGCAGGTAAGTACACCTACAATTTGATCTTTGCGCGCAAACAAAGCCGCACCGATACTGTGTACAGGAGCGTCACCCCAGCGCTGCATGCAAAAAAACCTTAGCTATGCATTTCTCAATGAAATCACTCCACCACCGACCTCGTAATAGAAGCCACCCTTCTCGTCTAAGAAGTTGAAGAATTTGGTGTAGGCTTCACCTCTCCAGAGGTCCAGATTACCAATCTCAAAGTTACTCCAGACTAAAAAAGGATGGATTAAGTCAGATCCTTGTTTTAAACGAGGAGTGCAGTCACGAACAATGGCAACGGTTATATGTCTCCCCTCCGTCGTCAGAAAGGAAAGCCATGGCATTGTCAGGTGCAAGGTATTCTGGGTTGGCCTTCGTGAATTCTGATTGATGCGGAGAATCAGGGTTGTGCTTCAATATTCACAAAGTAGTGCTTACCTCTCACAGCATTCCAAAGCGTCGGGATAGTGGCCTCGTACTCGTAAAGCGACAGGGTGAAACCTAATAGACACAGTTGACATGGATTCGTTTGCTTAAAGAATGGGTTCGCCACATACCATACATCTTGTTCTGATCCTGCATAATGAGGAAGGGGTCATAGTCGATGTCGCAGAAGAATTTGACGTCGGGCCTACGTGGTGTTAGCCGCGAACCGGTAGCAATTCATGAAAATAACATACTCAACCCTAATTGCAGTGACAAGTATGAATTGAAAATGCTCCACCTGAGAAAATGTGGGACGTACCTCCAGTAGTATTGATAGTTCTGAAGAAGCTCGTGACGGAAGAAAAACTGAAAATTGAGAAAGTCAGTATAACGAAGCACCAGATGCAATATATGACGAACGCCAGAATTGAATCGACACATGTTGCGATAACTGGTAAAGTCATGTCAGTGAATCATAGAGCAGGTCAAGTCCTCCATCACATACGGAACACTGCCTAAAAAAAGAACACTTTTGAGCAAAAAAAACAAAATAGACATTGATGGCACAGGTTTCTACCTCCATAAATAACATTGTCTTTGACCATTTTCTCGCGTGCTGCAGTGGCCCTCTTCTCGTCGATCCAGTCTGGTTGGTACCAGTGCTCTTTCGGAATAAGACCAAATTCGATCTTGGAATCCGTGATTTCAGAGACGCGTCTGAACAAGTAGTTAGCATTGGAATGGTTGACCGGTATACGACGATGTGAAAATCTCACTTCTTGAATTTATCATCAAATGGCTGTTCGTTGAGGAAGACATATGGATAGTTAAACTTTTTGTTGAAACGGTCTTCCATTTGCTTCATGCTACTGATGACACCATTAAGGTCTCCGTTGCGAGCTGAAAAATGCGCCACAGTTGAATAACTTTGTCGCAACACAATAGGAGATACAGACCAAGAATAACGAATGTTGCGTTCGCTTTGCGACCTTGTGGAGAAGTATGTTGGTCCTTGAGATAATAGTCATCGGGTACACCATTTTTGTATGGAGGTCCGGTGTTTGATAGTTTTGAGCCAATAGTGTCCTTGATGTTGGACAAGGATGTTGCTCTTCCATAGTTCTCGTTTGAAAAGCTAACAATGTAGTGTAAACTGATCTTTTGGCATGTTAAAATAGCGTCAAAGTAAACAAAAGGTGTAAGCTTACTATGACAGCCAGTGCCAGAACGATGTATCTCGTAGGAGTCATCATCTTGCCTGCAAAGTTGATAGAACTGAGTGATGGCCCAGGGTATAGACCGCAAAAGCAAAGTACAGAATAAGCCTGGTGCTTATATGAAATATAAAGACCTAGTCAGCTTGTAAAGTGATGTAGAATGAACGAACAATTGGCAAAAATGCCCTGTCCTGACGACGTTGTAGTGGGACGTGGCCGGTTTGAATGTAAGGAGCAAATAGCCTGTCAATTGCGGGTAGCTTTGTGGATTTCGCTTACATCATCATAGGCAGGCACAGCCACTTTCTCGGCACCAGACCCTTGTGCGAGCGCTTCCAGGCGCTTCCAAGTCGGGGCATTCGGGGTAGCCATGTGTTATAATCTGTTATGACGCCAATACTTATGATATACATTTCATCTGCTCTGTATAGACCATTTCCATCCTTTTGGAAGTAATGATTTCATTGGTACTTCTGAGTTTCTCTAGTTATGCCATCGGTAAAATGTTTACGACTGTGTATAACGATATGCCGATAGGTGAGGACGCTTGACGATGAAGACAATTACAAAATGAATGCAAATCTTTTGCTACGCAGCGCTTCCTTCTGTCGTTATCATCCAATCACAGATGCGCTATATGAACAGCGATTCGTATTTCTTTAGGCATGAATTGAAGGCGTAATCTGAAGAATACGATATTTCTTCAAGTTATGTCGTGAAAATTTCAAAGCCAAAACATACCAAAACTGTTCTTTGGGTCACATGCGCACCTCCCTTCTCTCCATTCGTCACCAGAAGGACAATGCTGGAAGAAGTCGTGTCGGTAGCCTATGTCTCTGAAAAAGTGTACCTGATCCTTGCGGGCAAATAGAGAGACCGCAATGCTGTGAATCGGGGCGTCTCCCCATCTCTATCAGAGTTACATTATCGTGATAAACAGTCAGAATGGTATGCATAATTACCGATGGAACCATACCTCGTAATAAAACCCTCCTGTCGATTCCAGAAAGTCGAAGAATTTCTGGTATGTTTCGCCTCTCCAAAAATCCATATCCGCGATTTCAAAATTACTCCAATCTATATCATGCTTCTTGTTATCGTAATTAAAGCATTCTCAGATGAAACTCACAGTGGCATAGGTTATAAGAATCCCCTTCGTCATCAGAAAGGAAGCCCATCGCATTTTGTGGATGGACAAGCTGTGAATTGCTGACAATAAAGTCTGATGGCCGGGAATCGTCAGGTGTCAAGTACTACGTCACCCTTATATTCAGATGGAAATACCTTTGACGGTTTGCCATAACGTCGGAATTGTTTGCACCCACTCTACGAGTGATATTGTGAAACCTGAAATTATAGCGCCCGTTAACCTTTCGGGTCGTGTATAGCATCAACGAAGTATCAGTACCGTATATTTTATCGTTTTCTTCCATAAACTTGAAAGGGTCATAATCCAGGTCACAGAAAAACTTGACGTCTGGTCTAAAGGTGGACATGAAATTCTGTCGAGGCTGCGAAACTGGGCGCTTACTCGACTCTGTATGATTATTCGGTCAGCGGTGGCGTAAAGCGGCCTAGAGTGACTATTGATTCACCTCCAATAATATCGATACGGTTGAAGCAATTCATGGTGAAAAAAGAACTGCATTCTCTCAGAAAAACGAAGAGACAGATAATAGAGCACTGACCCCCGAATTAAAACGGCACATATTTCTGTACCTAATGCCAACGAAGTTAGGCCCTGGTTATCGGAAAGCGATATAAGACTCACGAAACACTTCCTATCGTATCGCAAAAATATGAATACCGTATTCACATATGGGGGAATACTGAAGCAATACCTGCGTATATGATGCCCTGATTCATCATCCGTGTTCTGCCCTCTGTGGCACGCTCCTCGTCAATCCAGTCAGGTTGATACCAATGGTCATGGGGGATCTGTCCAAAGTGAACGGGTGCGTTTGTCACTACCTGAACTCGTCTTTAGATAACAGAGAAGTCGGCTTAACGGGACGAGGCAATACGGTGTAACATCAGAAGAGAGATGCACGCACCGTTTGAACTCGTCCGTAAAAGGCTCTTCGTTAAGGAGTACCCATGGGTAACCATACCGGCGATTAAACCGGTCCTCCATTTGTTGTATGCTTGACACTACACCAGATATATCGTCGTTCCTACATAACAGGACGAAAGTGGCGTTTGCCCTTTCTGCATGGCCCTTTGGCAGCGAATCGATATCGGGGTCAACCTGTACTTGTGTACTAGTGGGAGTCGAAGCTGACTCTAGAGTCGCTGACGGAAGGGATTCTGATGAACTATTTTCGGTGATGTCTTGGAGAGGTGTCTGTGATAGTCCCAGCTTATTTCCTATGTCTTCGATGACATTCGAACTATAAACGATGTCGTTGAAAAAAAAATGCAATGATACCTGGAAATTTGTCAAGTACAATCGAGCATCAAAATCGATAGCACTGACTAGGAAAAAAATCAAGGTCAATAACACACGACGCGTCGATAACAGCTGTGATGACATGAAGAAAGCAAGGGGAAGAAGTGAAACTGTCGCATATACAAATTTTGTATCGAGACTTTCGGGGAGGTCTCGAGAACTATTTAAGGAAGGTGGAGCACCGTCTTAAGATTTCGTCCGCGCTCTTGGGCACTCGAAGTGCTAGAAAGAAAGTTCAAAGATGGTGAACAGAGTTATATTTTAATTACAGATGATATATTTTAGATATTTCTGAGAGAGAAAGGAATGGTGCAGGGAAGAGATAGGGGCGTGTTACATAATGTTGATTTGTTTGTATTTGGCAGAATTTTTCCTCGGTTTCCCTTGCCACCGTTGCATTTCCTTTCTACATACTCTAATGGCCACCACTTCATTGTCAGAAAAAGACGCGCATGTCAATCCTTATGCCCCAGAAACGCCAGTAGCTCACTCATACTTTAACCCTGTTTCCCCTCTTTTCAATGCTTACGACCGTTTCGCGCGTTGGCGAGCTGACCTCGGACTACCCCAGCCGGGTTCAGTCGAAAACCTACAAAAGGAAGTAAAAGGTTCGTGTTGCTCAATTTATTCTGTATGTTTTGTTGGCTAACGTAGTTATATTTTCAATTAGCTACTCACCTTTCGAACTACATTTTCGATGGTGCTCGTGCAGATTTGACAAAGGCGCTCTCCATGAACCCACTTTTCCAAGTCACACATTCCTTTGCTCTGGGCTCTCAGACACTCCCCCCTTCCTATAACTTTGGTGCAGTCTTTGCAAATCAACAGGTTAGTAATGCTTCAAGCATACCACTCATTTACTTACAAATTCGCCTCAGGTGTTTTTGCAAGGTTCCGTTGACCATGAGGGAAGTGTCAGTGCGCGGATAAACAACGGCTGGAGCGCGAATAACGTTTCTAAAGCCCAGGGACAAGTCAGTATGACTCTGTATTCGTTGATTAATCTCATTATTTTTCCAGTTCTCCTCACAACCTGACCAAAACATGTTGCAATTAGAGCATGATTACCAGGGCCAAGATTTCAGCGTCAACGTCAAATCTGTTAACCCATCCCCCACCAACCTCACTGGAATCTACATGGGTAGCTACCTTCAGTCTGTAACTAAAAACCTTGCTCTCGGAGTGGAAGCCTTGTACCAGCACCCCACTCCCCGTGACCATGACTTGAACGTCTCATATCTCGCCAAACTCGCGTCGTCGGACAAAAACTGGATTGCTACCGCTCAGCTGCAACCCGCAGGTCTCTTGCAAGCCACCTACTGGCAGAAGCTAAGTGACAAGGTTGAGGTTGCTGCAGAGTTGCAGCTTGTATCTGCCCCTACACGCCGTGACGCGGTTGCGACACTCGGAGCAAAGTACGACTTCAGGGCTGCGACCTTCCGTGCACAGGTCGATTCCACCGGAAAGGTGTCTGCACTTCTCGAACAGAGATTTATCCCTGCATTCTCATTCCTTGTTGCTGGAGAAATCGATCACTTCAAGGTAAAGCACTCGACCACACTCTTTATGGAACGACACTCATGTTTGTTTACTTGCCATTTAGAACGCTGCTAAAGTTGGCGTCGGTGTGATGATCGAGAGCTCCAGCCTCACGCCAGAAGAGATGGGTATGCTTCCACCGCCATAATTGCTTCCATTTTCTATTTCCTAGACTAGACGAGCACCTAGTACAGACGTCTAAACTCTGGGCTTGGGTAATATATGTGTTTTGTTTTTTTTGATGATGTTGCCACTCCTAATAAGTAGTCGATAATACCAACTCATCCATAGTATGGCTCATGACTTGCGATTAATCATATTCCACCTCTCATAGCCTCTCATTTACTATTATGCAATTTAAGCAAATGACTATGAAGGGGAAAAAAAGGAAATTTCAAGTTGAATGGAAAGGGATGACGTCAAACGTTGCCAAACAACGCCGTTTGCAGTGGTTGGTGCCTTACATGTGCCTCCGAGGACGCATTGATGGAAATCCCTATACTTGAACTGCGAAATGTTTCTTGTTCTTTGAGTCAAGGTGCATCAATCTTCACGAACGTATGCTTTACTGTCAATGAAGGTGACTATTGTTTTTTGATTCCTTGTCAATCGTCTGACGTTGAGTGTTAGGTGATGTGATCGTTTTGCAAGGCCGGAGTGGTACTGGCAAATCCACCCTTCTGAAGAGCATTGCCCACTTGAACTTGCACAGTGGAGAGAAACTGTTTCGCGGAAGGTTATACAGGTTACTACTTCTCATCCATCACTCGCTGACTTTCTGCTTTATGGACTTAGCACACCTCAAGCATATGGCACGATAATCTTTCCCATTAATATTTAAAACAAGTTCTGAACCTTTTAATTAGGCATACCTTCCTATCGCATGCGCGTGATGTACGTGCCTCAGCGACCAGCGCTCCTTCCAGGCTCCCCGGACAAATTTATCGAATCTATTGTCCAACTTGGCTCTCACCAGACTGCCCACCGAGGGTTGGATCCTAAAGGTGTTCTCGACGAAGTTAAAGCGCGCGCACACAAGATTGCCTTGGGCTGGGACATTGACCCAGAACTATGGCAGCGCGATTGGATCAATCTTAGTGGTGGTGAGGGCCAACGGATGCTTCTGGCCTCTGCGTTGGCATTTGACGTTGCTGAAGTTATGCTCTTGGATGGTTCGTTGTCATTTTTATTGATTCAACAAGCCAGACTTACGAACAAATTTTTTTCTACACTCTGATTTCAACAGAACCTACTTCAGCGCTTGACCCCGAAACATCTGCGCTGGTCGAGCAAACTCTGGTTGACACAGTGAATTCACCTCAGTCTACACTCAAAGCACTCATTTGGATCACTCATTCGCCGGACCAGAGCAAACGGGTAGGAAATAGGTACTTCTTCATGTCTGGTGGAACATGTATTGAAAGAGCAGACCCAAGTCCATCCCCCTACCCGCCAAGTCTTGCTGCATCCGGGTCACAAACGTCTCTCGTGAAGCCTTGATGAAATAGTTAAATATGTAGTCGTGTCCCAGTATTTTAAGCTAATGTAATACCCATGCTATGTTTCTCACTACACCGCAAATTGTGTGAAGAGGTTGTGATGAAGAATAGATGAGACGGGTGGTGCAGATGTGGTCATGACTATGTTGACAATGATATTTGAATTCCCTGTAGCCCGTATAGCTCAGTCGGTAGAGCATTGTACTTATGAGGATATCTGACCATGCAAGGGTCTCGAGTTCGATTCTCGATATGGGCATTTTTTGCTCTTTTTGGATGTCTTATGTCTAAACCACCCTGATTCTGTATTATTTGCGCTGAATACTGGATTATGGAGCACGATAAATTGGGTAAAAACAAATGGCATTCGAATGATGGGTGACATAAACAAAGATTATATATGTAGGACGAGTCACATAAGCTAGCAAGAAACGAGAATGAAAAATTTAATCCTCCCAAACATTGACGATTTCGGATTGATGGGTCATGACAGCAACATCGCGCCGAATCGGGTTCAGTCGCGGCGTAACAAACTAGAGGGCCGATTAAATGCTGTAGACGGACAAGGTGAACAGAACTTACGATGTCGTTGTACTCCTTCATGGATTCCGCAGAGAGGATGAGGCGGTCCTTGAGCAATAGGGTGTACATGGATACGAGAGCATTCAACTAATGAATGGACGAGTATGGTAAGCTGTGAAGCGGATAGCGCGCATGATCAAGGACTTACTTGTACACTGATAAGAAACATCAAGACAATGGCTAATAGCCAGTTGATATAGCCCATGAAGAACCAGATGAGTGCGTGGACGGGTGAATACCATGTAAATAGTTCGAGTTCGAGCTCATTTGGATCCCACATCTCCAGCTCTTGGACGCGAGAAGTTTTGATGCGAGGGGGCGATGGACGAGCAGGAGGGTTGAAGCCAAGCAAAAATCGCCACGAGGCGGAAAACGCGTAGACTGCAGCGGACCAAGCGCGTTGTGCTGCACTAGGTTGGGGGAGAGGTTCGAGATCGACATCTGTGACAACAAACTTGGCGTGTGGTGATGCCAGAGGTTCCGTCCGTCTGTGAAATTTGTATGTTTTGCGACGTGAATAGACCTTGTAGGTATTGTACAAGGAAAAAAGGATGAGTAAGAGAGCTAAAGGTGTCGTCTATGGAATAATTTAGAATTAGTGTCACGGAGTAAACAATACAAATAACTTACCCAATCGAACCAGGACGATCGTCTTGAAGAAGAAGCATCGTCCCAGTTGTACTCTGCCTCGTAGCTGGCGTGCATGCAGAGGTTAAAAACGTGTAAAGCAGCGGCTATCGCTCTTGCACAAATTTTAGATGAAGGTAATGGCAAATTATCAGGAAAAATGGCGATATGGAAGGCGATAGTTGATGGTAGGTCTCTAATTCTGAATTGCAGGTTAGTCAAGACGCGACGTGATTAGAAAGCGTGTTGAGAACTTGCTTTTGAAAGAAAGATTTCTTGCGTATGACTGCCTTTCTCTGTGGCGCAGATTGAGTACCTACACCCATACTTTGACGTGATTTTGACTTGAGAGGAGTAGCATAAGGTGGAGGGGCCCTTGAACGAGCGGCATCCCAATCGAATGGAATGGAGGAAGAAACTGAGGGAGTGTCTGCTGGAGAACGATGAATTCCGTAAGATATTCTGGGTTTACGTCTTGTTGCTACTGATGGACTGTTTGGGTCTGGAGTTCTTGGTGAACCAGAGGCATAGTTCTCTTGAGCAAACCGACGAAGGGACATTGTTTAATTTAAAAAGGAAAATGTCAAGTAAATACCAAATATAAAGTAGATAGCCATCACGTGTTCGGACAATAGGGAACACGTGTTGCATGAATGAACACGTGTTGTTGGTTGAACAATGGATATGGAAATGAATTTAAAGCGTCTGTTCTGCTCATTTTTTGTTTCTCACTCTTCTTCCCTTCCATCTACTTTTTAACCAGCGCTACCTTTTTACACTTTTTTTGCTTTCTTTTTCTTTTTTTTTATCCACCACGTCGATCCTAATCCCTCCACGTACAATAACTTCCGTGTCGCCTAGCTCTTCTATCAGTGGTAAGCTTCATTTTTTTACCCTTTGCCCAACAAACATTCAAAAAAAAAAAAAAAATTAGCACGAAGGAATTCAATGGCTCAACCTTCATCTTCTCATCATGAAGAGCGTCGTCACCGCAGCGACCGTGAACGTTCATCATCTCATCATCACCACCGCACAATTTCTTCAACTACCTTGCTATTGGTTCTATCTCTCATTCTAGCTGTATTGGCCGTTATGCTTTCCCTTCCATCTGGTGGTTCATCCACAGACTCTGCTACAGGCGGAGTCATGTCGTATCTTACCCCTAAGAGGACCCAGGCTCTCATCGCTCGTGAAAGCGCTGTGGCCGTTCGTGAGGCAGAGGTTGCTCGTCGTGAAGCTGAGCTTCTCGCTGGCGCTCCTGGTGGCGTTGTCCCATCCGCGTCCCCCGTTGTCTGCCCAGTCTGCCCTTCACCTACGACTATCACCGAAGTCCTTCCTGCCCAGACCATTATCAAGGAGATTGTCAAGGACGATTCCCTTGCGGCACCTGGCTGGGTTGGTCCACGCGCAGAGGAGATTCTTGACCGTGAACTCAAGATTGCTGAACGCGAGCGTGACATCAGTCGACGCGAGGAAGCCGTTAACCGTCGTGAACACGACGCCGCTCGTCGCGAGAACTGGATCATGGAACAGCTCGTGTAAGTTTTTTTTTTTTCAAGCCACGTGTCGTTGATCTTCGGTCACTCACATCTCCTATCTATTAGTTCTCTCGGAAACGCCGACCCCGCCGCCGTTGAAGACGAATATATCTACGAGCCCAAGCATGCACGCAAACCCAAGGTACCGCCACCTACTCCGCCGCGCCGCTCCGAGCTTTGAGACGAAGGAGACACCCAGTCCGTAAAAATCCCTCCTGCCCCCCACATTCCACCCTCCTTCGTCCGGGCTAGGGGGACCACGGTGCTTCTGTCTCGTCCCCCTCGTCCTTCCCCGCATTTCACTGCCTTTAGCCGCGCGACGCGATTCGATCATAATTAATGGTCAACCGGTCGCGATCGAATTATGCGATCGACATGTCACCACGTGATGGTGTCCGGCTACTTGGAGTGTTTTTGCACTCTCCCCCCTCCTTCTATCTTTTTGTCAACAATATGCTGACCTCTTTTTTCTTTTAGATCTATCAAGAACTCCCCCCACTCATCCCTGAAGTATCATATGAAACGCAAACCAAAACCGTTGTCCAAACACAAACAGTTACTGTACCTCCCCCGGCTAATACTCGATTGGCTGCCTACCCAACACCAGAAGCAGCCAGCCCGTCTACTAGCACAGGCGCTCCTCGTACAACTGCTATTGAATACATCACCGAGGAAGATGACGACCGTAAGCCTAGGACTATGGTTCGTCAGAAACGCCTACCCACCAGGTGGTTTGGCAACTGGTAACTTAGCATTGGGCAACACTTTCTTTTTATTTTGATTTGTAACGATTCTTGTGACGCTTATTCTCCTTTGTTCTATTACAATCTCGGACTATCTTTTCTTGCTCCATTTACCCCAGCCGGCGCTTCCCCCACTATCTTCATTTCCTGACCTATTTTTTGTTGACTCTAACATATTTGATGGAGTTATTCTATGAACCTAACGCCCCCCAGTACGATTATCCCGTAGCCATGTAGTGTACCTAGTAGTTACGTAGAGTAGTTCAATGAATATAAATCCATCAGGGACTTTGCATGAACATAACAATTTTCTTATATAAGCCCTAAGCGAGAATCATTATTGATCGGCCGTTGGACCTCTGTCCTGTCCTTTCCCGCCGTTATGCTAGCTCTCAGGCATTGCAAACGCGGTCTCTACGCGTCGACCATTCAATCATGCCATTCAAGAGCTTGTATAACTACTAAAGCTACCTCCATTAATGTTCTAGGCCAGTCCTTTCCAACTGACGACTATACCAACATTACACCGGCTATCATTTCCAAAATCCCTCTTAAGCTGCACTTGAAACCCTCGCATCCACTGAGTACCCTTCGAGGCCTGATAGAATCGGCGTATCCAGATTTTACACATGCCAATTCCTTCTCCCCGCTTGTTACGCCCCACAAAAACTTTGACGAACTCTCGTTCCCAGCGGACCACCCCGGAAGAGCAGTTACAGACAGCTACTATGTGAACCGCAACATGATGTTGCGCACACACACGTCCGCACATGAAGTGGAAATGTTCAGCAAGGGAGAGTCAAAGTGGCTTTTAACAGCAGACGTTTACAGGCGGGACGAGATTGACGCGTCTCACTACCCAGTCTTCCATCAGGTCGAAGGAGCACGGATATTCGACGCGAACAAGTCCGGGATGCAGGAGGTAGAAGACGACAACGCTCGCTTGTCGAGTGTGCTTTCAGAAGCCAATATCCTTATTGAAGACGTCCCTCATATCTCTCCCACCAATCCTGTTCAGCCAGAGCACGACCCGGTGTTCTCTGAGCTCGTGGCTAAAAATCTCAAACTTTCACTGAACCACCTTATGCTGCGCATTTTTGGAGGTGTGGCTGGAGCAAGTAAGCAGAACCCGTTGAGGGTCCGTTGGATTGAAGCCTACTTCCCGTTCACGAGCCCAAGCTTTGAAGTCGAGGTTTTCTACCAAGGAAAATGGCTGGAGATTTTGGGAAGTGGGGTGGTCAGGCAGGCTACACTCGACACGTCCTGTATGTTTCTTTATCTTTTTTTTCTGTCTGCGCTGTAAAGATTGACACGGTTGACAGTGGTTCCTGGTAAGATTGGTTGGGCCTTTGGGCTTGGATTGGAACGCATTGCTATGGTCCTCTTTTCGATTCCCGATATTCGACTTTTCTGGTCAACGGACGAAAGGTTCCTTTCGCAGTTCGAACAGGGCAAAATCAACGTATTTAAGCCATATTCGAAATACCCCTCATGCTTCAAGGATGTCAGTTTCTGGGTCCCCGAGCACAACCCGCTTCATGAAAATGATTTTTGTGACCTGGTACGCGACACTGCTGGAGACTTGGTCGAGGATGTCAAACAGGTAAGTAAATTTCCCCACTGTAATGACATTATATACTGAGTAAAATTCAAAGATCGACCACTTCATTCACCCAAAAACCAAAAAGCTAAGCCTATGCTACCGAATCAACTATCGTTCAATGGACAGGTGCGATTTACCATCATACGTGCACGACGTTGATCTGAATAAACTGTTTAAAGGTCCTTGTCCAATGAAGAAATAAACCATGTGCAGGAGCAGGTTGTATCTCGCCTCAAAGAGCAGTTCCAGGTGGAGATTCGATAATGTGGGACATCATAAAATGGTTCGAAGCGATGCAAACTCGCAAGCGCTACCAAAAATATTAGTATTATAAGTAGTTAATGACTTGCGCATCTATTCACACAATATAATGCAAAATGATAGAAGAAGAGTTGGGATTGTGAGAAGGAGGGGATTAAAAAGTAAGGTATATAATTTTACGATGGGTGGTGGTGAACATACGCCTCGTAACAGACAAATAAATGGTCTGTAACCCACTACGAGACGTTGCGACAACCCAGGCAATGCAGAGGTTGGAAGAGGATGGGATGGCAAGAAAACTATGAGGTATCCTGGGCTACTCCGACTTGAGCCGCTCTTAGAACTCTGTCCTTGATTTTGTATCCGACCTTTTGGCAGTCGATGACAGTGCCGGGTTCCTTCCCTGGAACAGGAGCCTGATAAATGGCTTCATGTTGGTTGGGGTCGAATGGGTCGCCAGTAGGGTCATAGGGAGTAACATGATATTTGAAGAGGGTCTGGAGAAGCTGGCGTTGGGTAATTTCGACACCCTCATGGAGATCCTTGAGACATGTTTCGTGGTTCTTGACAGAGCCATTTGAAGATGAAGCATTCGAAGAGCCTGAAGACTTGAGAGCAGCTTCGGGAACGGATTTGAGGGCGAGGGAGAGAACGTCAACGGTTTCAAGGAGGTCCTTTGCAAAGCGGGTGATGGCAAAGTCACGAGTTTGCTCCTTTTCTCTTGCTGAATTCCTCTGCAAGTTAAGGAAGTCGGCTTGAAGATATCGTAGGCGACTCTATTCAAGACGTTAATGACGTGAAATTTAGCAGAATTTTAAGTTGACGCACTGTTAGGTCGACGACTTCGTCTTCCTTGGCCTTGAGTTTCGTCTCCAGTTCAGATACAGCCGAAGACTTGTCGTCTGAAGACTTTGACTGCTCTGACTCTGAAGAAGAGGGTTTTTCCTTTTCCTCCGAGTAATGCCGCACACTGTGATTGGAGAGCCTGAACGAAGCACGAGCAACAGAGGGTCTTGCAAGAGTCCTTGAAGAAAGGGAAGCTGTGCACGCTCTCAGAGTGTTGGCAAAAGACATTTTTTCGGCGGAATAAGGAGAACTCGGAGGACCAAAGGGCTCGACAGTGACTGTCAATGAGAATGGGAACGATGATGATGACCTGTAATATTTTTATTTTTATTTTCTCCCGTGAGAACATATTACTTAAACAAATTTTATGTGTAGAGTCCCTTGTGTTCATTTTCAACCAACAACAGGTTTTTTCGTATAAGATTCAGAAAAATAAAGCTATGACCATTATTTTATAGATATAGAGTAACTCTTTCATTTAGATCCTAGTTCAAGTTGAATCAGTCTTTGAACCTTTTTTAATATTTCTCTTTCTAATTTTTCTCGGGATTTTAAATCCACGGCGCTCCGGATCCGTTTTTATAAATTTAGCCGAGATGCTAGTACGAGCAAGGGTGCTTCGCCGACGCTGGCCCACCTTATCGTTTTACCATCTGCGGACAATGTCCTCTGAACCTACAGGAGCAAGAATTATCGATGGCACTGCCCTAGCAAAGTTCGTATTTTTTTTGATTCAATGTCATGACACCCCTGACCTGGTCCCTTAAATTACCTTCATTAGATCTATTCGCGAAGATGTCGCCAAACGCATCCAGGATACTCAGGCAAAGTTTCCCCGCTTCCAGCCTCAACTCGCTGTAGTTCAAGCAGGGGAAAGGTCCGATTCATCCACCTATATTCGTATGAAGGCAAAGGCCGCTGAACAAGCCGGAATCAAGTTTCAGCATATCAAAGTCCCTGCCCAATCAACCTCGGAAGAAATCATTCGAATCGTTCAGGATTTGAATGCGGACGAAAACGTTAATGGAATCCTCGTTCAATTGCCTCTTGGAGAGCATATCGATTCTGCAGGCGAACGAGCCGTAACAGAAGCCATCAGCCCGGAGAAGGACGTCGATGGGTACGTTCTACCAACTGTACTTCTGACTTCATCTAATCCTCCATCCCGATAGATTCCATGCTTATAATATTGGTCACCTCTCGTCTCGTGCAGCAGATCCCATCTTTGCCCCATGCACTCCAAATGCTGTCATGCGCCTCCTCAAAGAGACGGGTGTCGAGATTTCCGGTTCAAACGCTGTCGTCCTTGGTCGTAGTGATATCGTGGGCACCCCCGTGGCGTCTATGCTGAGAAATGCAGATGCAACCGTCACACAGTGCCATAGTCGTACCAAGAACATCGAAAACATCGTGCGATAAATTCCGCTTTTTCTGGCTTTTTATTACTAACCACCTGCTTTTCGTCTCTTATCTAGGTTAAAAGCGCCGACATTGTCGTCTCTGCCATTGGAAAGGCTGAATTCGTTAAAGGATCCTGGATTAAACCTGGCGCTGTACTCATCGACGTCGGCATCAATTATGTACCAGGTATTCGGGTCATTGTTTCTCCCGTGGAATTGCAGCTTACATCCCATAGACGAGACAAAGAAGACTGGCCAAAGACTTGTCGGCGATGTTGAATACGAGGCTGCGTCCAAAGCTGCATCTCACATCACACCCGTCCCTGGAGGTGTTGGTCCAATGACTGTTGCAATGCTTATGGAAAATACCTTGCAAGCCGCAGATCGTCAATGGGAAGAAGCCAGAAGCCGCAAAGTGAAACCTTTGCCCCTGAACCTCCTTGAAAAGGTCCCCAGTGACATTGAAATTGCTATGGCTCAAACGCCCAAGCCAGTCGCTGATCTTGCGAAGGAACTCGGCATATCATCAAACGAGTTGGAGCTCTACGGCAAATACAAGGCCAAAGTGAATCTAAGCATCCTTGAACGTCTATCCCATAGGAAAGATGGAAAGTATATTGTAATTTCTGGGTACGTGTTTTCTACGTGATCTCGAATTATGAAAGGAATTTCATTCAATACGCTTGTAGTATTACACCCACTCCTCTCGGTGAAGGAAAGTCGACCACCACTATTGGATTGGCTCAAGCTCTTGGCGCTGAACTTGGTCGACCTGCTTTTGCATGTGTGCGTCAACCCAGTCAAGGACCTACATTCGGTATCAAGGGTGGTGCTGCTGGAGGAGGTTACAGTCAAGTTATTCCAATGGACGAGGTACGTCTTAACGGAGTCATCAAACGAACCAGCTGTTCATGGGGTGTTTAAGTTTAATCTCCACCTGACTGGTGACATTCATGCTGTAACTGCAGCCAACAACTTGCTTGGTTTGTGCTTCTTTTTTCTGTGCAAGCGGTATACTTATCGGCATGTGAATTAGCCGCTGCGCTTGATGCTCGCATTTTCCACGAAGCAACTCAGAGCGACAAGGTGCGGTTCATCGCAATCATGCTTCCATATGCCTACTAAATCACATCTCAAGGCATTGTACAGTCGCTTAGTGCCTACCAAGAAAGGCAAACGCGAGTTTGCGCCACTCATGTTTAAGCGCTTGAAGAAGCTTGGCATCGACAAAACGAACCCCAATGATTTGACTCCAGAGGAGATCACTAAATTCGCTCGCCTTGACGTCGACCTTGAAACCATTACCTGGAATCGCGTACTCGATACCAACGATCGCTACTTGCGCAAAATCACGATTGGCCAGAACCCAACAGAACAAGGCCACGAGCGCGTAGCTGGCTTTGATATCGCCGTGGCTAGTGAATGCATGGCCATTCTTGCATTGGCCACCGATCTACAGGACATGACAGAGCGACTGGGTGCCATGGTCGTCGCAACCAGCAAACAAGGCGAACCTATCACTGCAGATGACATTGGTGTCACTGGTGCCCTCGCTGTCCTCCTCAAGGACGCCATCAAACCCAACCTGATGCAGACCCTTCAAGGAACCCCAGTCTTTGTCCACGCCGGTCCATTTGCCAACATTGCTCATGGAAACTCTTCCATCCTTGCGGACCGCGTCGCATTGAAGCTCGCAGGTACTGAGGAAGGCGATTCAGCTGACCGTGTGGGATATGTTTTGACTGAAGGTGGTTTTGGCGCCGACATGGGTATGGAGAAGTTCTGCAACATCAAATGCCGTGTTAGTGGTTTGAAACCTGATGCAACCGTGATCGTTGCTACAACCCGTGCTTTGAAAATGCACGGAGGAGGTCCTGATGTCACACCTGGAAAGCCTCTCCACGACACGTACACCAAAGAGGACTTGGTCACCCTCAAGGAAGGATGCAAAAACCTGTGCAAGCATATTGAGAACTCGAAGAAGTTTGGTGTCAAGGTTATTGTTGCAATCAACCAATTTGCGTGAGTACTCCCCTGGTGCTTTCATTCTATTTCTCATGATGACATCGCCCTGTTGTAGTTCCGATACCCCAGCCGAGCTCGAGCTCGTCCGTCAAGAAGCTCTCGCTGCTGGAGCTGACGGGGCAGTCGTTAGCAACCATTGGGCAGAAGGTGGCAAAGGTGCACGGGCACTGGCTGAGGCCGTCATTGCCATTTGTGAGGGCGAATCTCAGTTCAAGTTCCTCTACGACCTCGACTTGCCAATCGACGAGAAGATTGCCATCATTGGCAGGGAGATTTATGGAGCCGACGGCATTGAGTTGAGCGACCTTGCTCGTCAACAGATTGACACGTATACCAGGCAGGGATACCGCAACCTCCCCAGTGAGTAACAGGTCTCACCGAGTTGAATCAAACTTATAAAAACCGATTTTAGTTTGCATGGCAAAGACCCAGTACTCGTTTTCGCATGATCCCAAGCTCAAGAATGTTCCTAGCGGTATGTCGTTATGGATATAATTTCTCTTCAGCGTCTTACTCTTCTTTCAAAGGCTTTACACTCCCCATTCGTGCAGTAAGATTATCAGCAGGAGCCGGGTTCTTGTACCCCCTTCTTGGTGATATGCAAACTATGCCAGGTCTTGGAACACGTCCAGGTACTTGTTTTTTTTAGACTTTGAGGACACATCTAACTATGATGATGATACCAGGCTTCTGGGAGGTTGGACTGGATCGCGAAACGGGCCGTGTTGTCGGATTGTTCTGAGGGGAAAGCTTCATAACCATAACTATCTTTATCTATCTGCTCTGTTTTTCGCCTTTTTTTCTTGTTTTTTCAACCACTCATCCATCGCATTCAACATTGCTTTCGACGCTCATTCAACTGAAGCAAAGGAATATCATAGGTCACATAAATGTACAGATATCACGTCAATACCACACCATTCTTGCTATCAATGATATCCTTTTCAATTCGCCGTTTCCCCCACAGTGTTACCTCGACCTCCTGGTAGGCGGGCACCTCCGAAGGTATCTTCGCTGGGTAGCAATCCTAAAGGTTGTTGAACGATGACCCGCGCAGAGCTGACTGCAGGTACGGGGGATGGTGCCAGTGTACCACTCTGATGATCCAAAGTGATATTGTTCAATGCTGCGTTCACCGTCCTGAAGTACGTATTGCCAGCTGCGTCGACGTAGCTAAATGTGTTGCTGTTGGTACCGTTTCCAAAGTTTCCATTGGGAGAAAGGGTGAAGAAGCCAGCTGATAGAACGTCAGGAGTTTACTTAGATTTTCTTTTGGATTGTAACTCACTGGCAGTCTGACGCTCTTGAATGTCTGATGCGACGATGAGCGGTGAGGGAAGGAGCTTGCGGTTGTATGAATGGTCAAAGGTTGACTTGACTTAACTGACGTTAGCTGACAGGACAATGTAGACAGGGAGTCACTCAACAGCTATTCCCACTAGGATCTAACAAGGTCAAGTTGATGCTCAATGGGTAAGAAAACTGGTCTTCTACGACAGTAATGCCGTTATGAGTGGACCTGAATGTCCCCGAGGCGCTTTGGACAAAGTCCTTTGAAAAGTTGTAAGCACATTTATATATACTCTGCCATTACCACGACAACTTACCTGGATACTCGCATCATCAAGGAAATTTTGAGTGTTTTCGTACTGCATATTTTGGGTCCACACAACCTTGTTAACTTTGCCACTGCCACTGATAATTGTGGATTCGATGCGCAGGCTCCTGGTTGCAGAGACTGTCACCACGACGTCGCCATTGTCAGCAACATTTCCGTTGGTCTTTGTCTGGGAGAATGGCTGGACACTATAACGCGTCATGCTGCCCCTGGTTGGTCGACCAGATGGGTCTGTCACCACCTGCAATACTCCTGAAAGGAACCAGTTTTGCAAAATGGTGTGGTCGTCTTCTGCAGATGTAACGTCCAAAGAAATGGTGTGAGGTTTGCCGTCAGTGAGAATCGGTACGAATGGTGTCAAGTCCAGGAAATAAGTCGGTAGGTCCAGTGCGCCGTAAGCGGATATAGGCCTGCATATGCATTGAATAGCTGAATAAATAAAAACAAAAAATTCAACGCTACCTCCACGAGCTAGGTATGACGCCTCCAGTGAATATGGTTGCGTAGGGGTATGCTGTACCAGCGACCCGAGCATCGACGAGGATACGAACTTCACGGAATGGCCCTTGCCCCAAAGTTACACCAGCTGGCAGGCTGGAGACAAACTTGTTGGCAGTATTGAAGTACTGGAAAGGTAATTAGCAGGTAAGTTATCAGAGACGGGAGGTGCGACTCGGACTAACCCAAAACTCTTCGTTTCCGTTACCAGACGCGTAGAGTTCAGCATAGATCTCGACAGCATTTTGAGGAACAGTGACGTTCAGCTGGGAAACAATGTCAGTGCACTTTCTACAACTGACGATGCAAGCTAGTTTACAGAAAAGGCTGGTGGAACGGAAACGTCGTTTCCTGTGTCATTCCTGAGATTTGAAATGGGTATGAGAACATCCGCCTTTTTGGCCGGTGGATGTTTGGGGGAAGATGCGTAAAAGGTCGCATGAAGCACAGCTAATCATAAATCAGTAACAGGGTTGTGGTACATTCACGGACGGATTTCTTACTTGAATATATACCATCGAGTCCCGTCTGAATGAGATTGTCTAGTTGCAAGATGAACGTTCCTGGTTTAGCAAACAGAGGTATGTATCTAGTGACATCTTTCTCGTAGGTCCAGATAATTCCGTCGCCGCGCGTTGGTTCTGGTGTAGACGTCCGCCATACTTTATTTGCCGGCGTGAGTGAGTATTACAAGCCAATTTGGATATTAACGTACTTTCCACGTTTTGGAACGTGAAGATACCAAGACGGTCGAATTGAGTACCGTTGCTGGTGACAGTAAAGTTTAAGGTTACAGCAGCCCAGGATCCTACAGGCCCACAGTCGGTCGGTGGGCTTATAGGGTGTCAGTTTCGAAGACAGGATGGACATAATTTCTGCTACACACGCAAATTGGACAACTTCAGCACTAAAAACAGTCAAAAAAAGTCAGTCATTGTGACAACCAATTAATGGAATACGCACAGTCCGAATGAGAATGCAAAGTCACGTCTAAGATGTGAACTAGTTAGCCTAGATTGAGACACAATGCAATGTTAACGAACTGTAAAATCTGGATAGTGCATTGCTTGGCATCCTTTGGGACGGGTGGTGGTTGGGCCACCTGGAAGTTAACCAAGACAGTCGCTGCGGTTAAGTAACTGCAGCTCAACAAAAAGAACGCCAAGACCCTTTGAAGGCCATGCATAGTAGATTATGACAAGAACCAAGTGGGAGAACCTGGGGTTTGCAAGCTCTTGTAGTAAAGCTCTAGAAAGGTGAATGCCAGCGAAGTAGGTGCTACAATCATCTTCTAGCCGACTTTAAGCAGCGCCAGGAGGGAACCGATAGGGTGGTCGAAGTAAAATATAGCATGGTCATGGGAGCGAACTATCAGAGATGAGTAGAGGAAGCAAGATTAGTTTGGCAAGGAAGGCAGCCTGAGAACAGTGACACATGTACACAGGCTTTCTATTTCCTGACATGATGACTTCAACGCTCCCTTCTCTCTGTCTTTAGCGGAAACATCTGAAAAATAAACTGTGCATAGTAAATCATCCGTAATAATACTTGCAGGCATAATGATGTTCTATAAGTTGTAGATTTGTCAACTATATAGATGGATTCCGACTGAATGCATGAAACGAAAAGCTGTTTAAATTAAACAAGAAGCGGGTGGTGATACAACAGACCATACCGAGAAGAGAAGCACTCGTAACAAAATGATCACTGGGTCATCAGAGTCATTGATAAGATGGGGACCAAAACAATATAAATTCAGAATTCGTGCTTGAAAACGTCGTCTGTTGTCTTGTGCGCTTTCTGTGACTCGTCTTGCTGCTGCTGCGCGGGGATCGGGTGGCGTTCACCGTAGAGACCACCTTCTGCGTCCTCTGGATATTCGGTAGAATCGCGAGTGCCTATGCTACTATCCGCATCGCTAGACTTCTTCTTCTTCTTTCTCCTCTTTCTAGTCTCAGTTTCCGCAGACATGGAATAAGCATCCTGAGTCCTCTCCCAACGATCCTTCTTCTTTTTCTTTCCTTTCTTTCCATTGGCGACAGGCTCCACATCGGTAAAGTTGGCTGGGTAGTGCCATCGTCCAGACGATGACGCAGTGGAAGCTCTATCGTTGTAATAATTCTCATCTTCTGGGCGCCAAAGATCACCATTGGGCTGTCTTCTGGGTCGATTTTCTTCCGAAAGGTCTACACTGGATCCACCTCCTTGACCCTCTTCGTAAGGTTGACCTTCGAGTGCAGACTGCGGCAAACGATCGTTGTAGCGATTGGCCCATTGAGATTTCCGTTCCTTCCGTTTGATTTCCGAAGTATCCACCAAGCCATATTTCTGAACCCACTTGGGTGTACGTCGGTGATTCTTGTTGTTGCGGATGTTCTATGACAGACAATCAGATCGAGAGTCAAACCTGCAGGTGCACACGCTTACCTGTATGTAAAAGTTGTGTCCATGTCCTGTTTTGAGAAGGTTGGAGTAAGAAACAGTCTAGACCTTGAAGATATGGCTCACCTGGTATATATCCACAAATTGTAAGAACTAAATTCAGCCAAAAATCCCTTCCAATCCCGAATCTAGCTGCTACGGCTGGAGAAAAAGGCGTTATTTGAGAATGAACTGAATAATTAGCAAATAAAACCAAGTACCAAGCGGGGGGAATAGGGTCCCCATGATGAATAGGAGGACAGCATAGCCATGATAGCGTCTAGGTGTAAGATCAATCTTCTGTGGTACTATGCCATATGTCGAGGACATAGTAAGGATGGTGGTAGTAGTTACAAGTCAAGGAGCACAACTATAACCCAAAGACAGAGTACAACCTCATTACGTAATACACTTGGGTGATAAGAAATTACCATATATGGAAATATGGACAGGGGGGTCAAGACCTTGATTTACATAACATTCAACTTTGACCATCTTCCACTTCGTTCTCTCCCAATTTCTTTTCCCTTTTCTTCGCATTTTCTCTTATTTTTACTCTTCGTTATGGACAATGAAGAGCACGTCTTGAACCTTTCTGATGTCGTCCACGATGAAACAATTGACGATGACTCGACAAACGATGTGAACACTACAGACCATCATCATCATGAACCTCGTCAATCTGAATTCGACTCAAGTTCAACAATTCTGAACTACCCTGTTTCAGAACACTCTTCGCACCATTTATCGTCATCAGATTCTTACTCTGTCGCCATGCTTGAAAGAGAAATTGCAAGTCTCTTTAATCAGAATGCCGATGCTGCTTCTGCCGCACTCCTCAGCGCAGCAGCACAGCAGCGTCAAGCCAATATCGATCTTGGTCACCCCAATGACGACTGTCTAGATTCAAATTCAGAAGCAATACCAGGTCTCTCTATTGGATTATCTGGAATCGCCGCTGTTCTACAAGCCGTCCATGCCCAAGGACTAAGTCGACCTGACGACCAAACTGAGTCCCATTTACCAAAGGAGCAGAAACCAACACGCACAGCCCCCGCCTTTCACTCACTCACATCTGGAGAAGCCTTTGATTCTCACTCCAAAAACCGGCGGGCAGATGGGAAGAGTGGTTCTGAAGGCTCAGATTACTTGTTTTCTGAGAGAGAAGACAACAGCGATAGAGAGGATTTCACTAGTCCAGACAGGCTCGCCCATTCTTCATCACCACACCGTCAAATTGAAGACCCTCCGTCAAACCGAGACGGTCTCCCTTCAGTTCCTGGCGACTTTTCTGACATTAACGACATCTTGACCCAATTTTCGGCACAGTTTGAGCCTGATACAGGGCATGGTCATAATCATGACCTGTCCGCGTCCGACTCATCGCCTGTTATATCTCACAGCCAAAATGTCGAACCCGAGCCTCGAGCGCCACCTCAACCTGTTCCTATGACCGTGCTTGCCCCTTCCAACAGTGAAAGCACTCCTCAAGCCGTAGCATCGACATCTTATTCAGCAGCGCCCACAGACAGCACCAATAAAAGACCAAAGAAGGGACAAGGTCGGGAGCGGGGACCAAGTGTTCATACCTGTGAGGAAGAGCAATGTCAAAAAACATTTACACGACGTAGTGACCTTGCTCGACACATGCGAATCCACACTGGAGAGAGACCGTTTGTTTGCTCACATAATGGATGTGGAAAAACGTTCATTCAGGTAGTCTTGTGTTTAATATCTGCTGCAATTAGTTGATTTGTTACTCATTTCGAAGCGCTCAGCACTACACGTGCATTCTCGAGTCCACACCGGGGAAAAGCCACATTGTTGCGAATACCCAGGTTGTGGAAAGACATTTGGCGACTCAAGCAGTTTAGCTCGACATCGAAGGACACACACTGGCAAACGGCCCTATAAATGTGAAGACCCTAGCTGTGAAAAGACGTTTACTCGTAGGACAACGTTGACAGCACATATGCGGACACATGATCCAAACTGGGAGCCCGACCCCAATGTGTGAGTAACAGTTTTTTTTGGTTCCTGTACATATAGATACACGACTGATGTTGCTTTTATAACTAGGAAATACAACTTCAAAGGAAAGAAACGAAAATTGATGGAGGACGACGATGAACAAGAACTGGCGGAATCTGTGCGGACAATCTCGGCCCTGTTCCAGAGTGGTGGAAACGCCATGCTTTCATCACGAGGGGAACCGATAGATGCACAAGTTGCTAGTATAAGTGCAGAAATTGCAGCTGCGATTGCACAGGCACAGTCGAGAGAGTACGAAGAAGATGAGGAAGAGGGGGAGGATGACTCGGGATCTGGGCAAGAGGTTGGGGTTATAGAAACGATTGGGCCTACGACAAGTGGTATAAGGGGGGTTAGCAGTGGTCATAGTGACCAACGAGAAGGACAAGACGATGATGATGACAGTGATGCATTTCCAGCACCGTTGAGGACACGAAAGACCATAGCACTCTCCGGTAACAAGAGAAAGCGATGATAATGACATGTAGATTAATTAATTAATTGTAAGTAAATGTAAATAGTAATGGATTCCGAGCGGACCGTCAAAGGAGAGTACGAGGAAGATAAGATCCGGGGAACTCGATACACGTGATATGGAGCGGAATGGGGAGTGCCCGTCTCGGTCAAGTGTCTACCACTTATAAAACCTTCCTTTCCTTACTTTCAACTCTCATTATCATACCCATCATGTCTTCAGAGGAACCACCGAGCACAGATCTTATCACCCTCACCCGGTATTTTATTTCTTTTCATCTTATCCACCGATAAAACAACCCCTCATACACTCTTCAGCCATGTTCTCCATGATCAGATGCGTTTGGGCACAACTGCCACTGGCGATCTAACTCTGCTGTTGACTGCAATTCAAGTCACATCCAAGTTCATTGCTACAAATGTCCGAAAAGCACGACTTATCAATCTGTACGTCAAATAGAATATTCTTATCATTTTACCCTTCTCATGTGCTGCTTTCATTAGTGTCGGTCTTGCTGGTGAAACTAATGTTCAGGGTGAAGAGCAAAAAAAGCTCGATGTCCTCTCTAATGACATCATGGTCAACGCTCTCCGTGCTTCAGGAAAAACAGCTGTCCTTGTTTCCGAAGAGCTCGACGACGCCATCATCATCGAGGATAGGTACAAGGGAAAGTACTGCGTCGTCTTCGATCCCCTTGACGGTAGTAGCAACATCGACGCTGGTGTGAATATCGGTACAATCTTTGGCATCTATAAAGTGGTATGTTCCAATTCGAATTCATTGCCGGTTATATCCTCTCATTATCTTGAAAAAGCAACCGGATTCGGCAGGAACCATTGCTGATGTTCTCCGTCCCGGCAGTGAGATGGTAGCAGCCGGTTATACCATGTAAGTTGTATTGACTCTGAAATAAGCGATACAACATAAACGATTCGTATCTATTAGGTATGGATCGTCTGCCAACTTGGTCCTCTCAACGGGCTCTGGTGTGAATGGTTACACACTTGATGCGTCTTTGGGTGAATTCATTCTCACTCATCCTAATGTTTGTCACCACCCTCGTCGCATGATCTTATCTCTCGTTGCTCAACATTTCCTTAGATAACCATACCCAACCGCGGAAAGATCTACTCGTTTAACGAAGGAAATTCCATGTACTTCCATCCCCCAGTGACTGCATATCTCAACTCCATCAAGTATCCCCAACCCCCAAAGACACCATACAGTGCTCGGTACATCGGATCTATGGTTGCCGATGTTCACAGAACATTGCTTTACGGTGGCATATTTGGTTATCCCAGCGACAAGAAGAGCAAGAGTGGAAAGCTAAGGTTGCTTTATGAGGCCTTTCCCATGGCTTTCCTTACTGAACAGGTGTGTTATTGTTATTATTTATATTTCGTTTAAATTAATAACCTCGTTACAAAGGCTGGTGGTATCGCGACTACAGGAACAAAGAGAATCTTGGATATTGTTCCAACACATATCCATGAGCGTTGTCCAGTGTTTTTGGGTAGTCGCGATGACGTCACTGATCTTATGAAGTTCTACAGTGAGGCTGCTTAGACAAGTACATAAATAAATTGTATTATTAATCAAACATTGCCGGAATTGGAATTGTCAAGTATTATATTACATAATCCCCTTATGCTTTCCCATCCCTGTCATTGTCCAATCCCAAACTTGGGATAGAGGCCGCTGCAGCGGCACGGCAAACGAGTCTTTACGATATCTGTACATTTTTGGGCAAGGTATTGCAGCATTACATTGCCCTCGGCTATTAGAAGTATAGCACCATAAATGTAGGGTATGGTTAATAATATAACTGTCCTATCCTGTTAACATTATTATCAATTTATCATCGACCGGTACCTCGTGCGCGCCAGTAATTCATCCATATTATATATTTTAACGTTTTTAACATGAAAGTTTTTAGCCCAAGCTGAACCAATGTTAATATAATTTGGAACATTTATATACAATGTAAAGAAAAAGAATAGACATTGCTAATCATATAATAGGATTAGATGAATATATTGCAAATATCATCTGTGAGTCTTGCTTATATAAAAGTGGCGTACAATCAAGTATATTGTCCAGATCTGATTCTTTCTTACATATAGGGCCAGTAGAAATTCCATCGTGAAACCAAATCTCATTACCATTATCTCTTTGGATAACTAAACGAGAAGTAAAATGATTAGGTGTATAGTATATGAGTCCTGTTAGAAACAATACCTTTTTAGTTGATGGATCTGAATGGGATACAATTTCTAATTGTAAATCAGGTTTTATATTACCAAGAGGTGTAGATATCATTATCCAGTCAATTTCGTTCAAGTATTGAAGCTGGCGGTATAATAATTGGGAATCATTACATATTGGACACAAAAAATTAGATTCAAGTGTATGTGTATTTAGCATGTCACTAATGAATGGAGTATAACCGTTTTCAATATTATTGTTTAGCAATTCAGTTACCACTTGCAATTTAGTTTTACTATCATTCGCAATATAGTTACAATTTTTACATATATTGAATGTTTCCGCAAGAGTAATATTATTATATTTATATGTCATAGTTTGTATCAAATCATATATATCTACATACTCTTTACCATATGGAAATTGTAATCGATTGTATTTGTTTAACGCACTACGAACTGAATCTCTAGCCATTTCTAGTGTATATACCGGTTGATTTAACATAGTATTAGTAAACTCAATGCTTAGTGTATTCATATACTCACTATACATTGTAAAGTGCATATTCCAGAATTGGATATTAGAATACCAAATATGGTATAATATCACAAAAAAAGAGTCATATGCACAACTGTAATCTATTGCATCCCATTTGAAACCAGCCATAGTTGTATGATTATTCTGTATTACTATACTATTTTGATTAAAATCTTTGTTCACAGGTGAGTTATGACTCTTAGTTATTTTGGTTTGTTTAGTACCTTTTTTATTTTTACCTGATATAATGGTATTATATGTTTGCTCATTTGCAATATGTTTCAAATAATTTGGTGGCCTATTAATGCTTATATTTGCGTTATCACTATATTGAATAGATGGATGCCAGGTAATAATGGATGGCATACTATTATTTTTAAATTTCATATATGCTTTTATCAAGGGATACCGCAACTCTGCATTTATATTATTTGGTAGTACACCTTCATACTGATCCTTAGTAATCTCATCAAGTATATTAAGTTCCCGAAACTCTTGTCTTAAAAATCCTGTAATGCCCTTTGTAATCTTGTCTGTACAAAACGAGCCAAGTATAATAGTATCTGTAGCAGATGAGCTTCTGGACAATGCTGTATACATTGACTGTTGATTTCTACTATTGCTTAAGTCTACAATATTAACTAAACGAGTTTTTCCTTGAGATGCATAGTCAGTCATTGCAAAATTAGGTAGAATAAATACCTGTTCTCGTTCAATACTAATAGAACTATCGTCTGGTAAGGAACATATTATTGTATGCTTTGTTGATGTTATAGGAACAACATTTTCTGGTAAATGTGGTAGTTGAATACTCTTTGGAGGATTAATTAATTCTACAAATACTACTTCTACAGCATCTGTATCTAATATACCTTTTTTTGATTTCCATCCAACAACAATTGCTTCTTGTCCTTTTGTAATACACAATTCTGTTGCGTCATTATGTTTTATCATAACAGGTAAGCCAATACATAATGATAATTTACCAGGTATATGATTGCTGGTATGAGGTTCTAAATTCCATAGTATATGTTGTATATTTGCTGGAAGACTTTTTCTAATATATTTAGCCTTTTTTGTGGTTCTACTACTATCATCATTCTTGCAACGAATAACATCTTTACTATAAAAATGTACTAATTCTTGCTTTGTCTCAAATGCAAATCGTTTTACACCAATTTCATTATATCGATCACGATAAGTATTAAGACTTGTAATAATAGATACATTTCGAAATCTATCATTAGATAAAGAGGTATCAGTATATGGTCTGGCAATTCTTGAATATAAAAATTTAATGTTATCTGATGTACATGCACCATATCTCATATTTTCAAGAGTATTCCGCAGCATATTGTCTAAATCCGATGCAGTATTTTGGCGCATATTTTGTTTTAAAATTACAACTGTCGTTATTTGATGCCATAGCAGTTTTCCTAATGCAGCTTTTTGAGATGATAACCGTCTACTCAAATCTTCTTGACATGCAATATTCTGATTATATAGAGCTTTGCCACCTACAGGTGGCAATTGTGCAAAGTCACCTGCAAAAATCATGTTCATGCCACCAAAAGGTTTTGTACTACAATTTGTAATATCTGAAAGTCTTGCACTTATTAAATGTAAATCTTCACATGATATCATAGATATTTCATCAATAAATATATATGATATTCCTTTCAATTTTTCTCTTATATCATGAATTGATGTTTCTCTAACCTTATCATATACACCATCATCATCTTTCATATTAGTGTTAATTCCTAATGCAGAATGATATGTAGATCCATTTAGTAAAGCAGCAGCGGACCCTGTAGGTGCAAGTACAATAAATCTATGCAGTTCATTTCTTTTCTTAAATAATGCAATTAATGAATGTATTACACGTGATTTACCTGTACCACCCATACCACCCAAATACATTTTTAATTGAGTAGGGTTTTGTAGAGTAACATGATTTGCAATGATAAAGAATGCACGTTGTTGTTCATCATTTAGAAGAAATTCCTGCACGATATCATTTACTATATCAGAATCATGTTCAATATTGTATTTAAAATTTTTATCTATATATGATATACCAACAATTTCAACATCTTCTCTGTAGTAATACATAGGATTGTACATATTAGTTTCACTTGACATCGATATATTGCGTAGTTTATCATTCAAAAGTATTTTGCACATATCTTTAATTGCATTTTTCCATTCTGCATTACGGAGGTTCATAGCAACTTCATTAACCTTTGAAATAAGTTGAGTTGTATAATTATATGAATTGTCATATATATCTATCAATCCTCCTTTTGATAATAGATTCAATGCATCTTTCATCTGAGACAACTTTGTATTACGCATGGAACCATTATTGTCGTCTGAGGTAAAGTAATCTTGATCTATATCTAATAGTCCAGAAAATTCATCTTCAAGTCCGGTTATATTTATATTCTCAATATTAGTATCTATGCCATTATTACCCAATTGTGCAAGTATTTCAGCTGTTTTTTTCTTAAACAACAGCATATGATCGTCTTTTGCATCTCGACATTCATACTTTAACTGTAAATTATCCATTATTTTACGATGTCTTATTTTGAATTCATATTGATCAAATACTTCTGCCCATAAACATGATGCTGTTTTACATAAATCATCAATCTTTCTCCATGGTTTAAATAATGCTAACATTGTCACACAATAATACTCATAATCTCCTTGATCTTTTCTTGGAATTGTGCCCCCTATAAAATTTGGCACTGGTGTAGGAGTTATATCAAAATTGCATTTTGTAAGATGTGTTTCATATTGTGGGTGCAACGATTGATATCTGTACCATCCTTTCAGATTTTTATTTTCCATCTGATTTTCTTGTATAGACTGGTCCTCATATATCTGTTCTTGCATGGTATGAATGCTAACATTCTCTGGCATATATTCGTCATCACTATCAACCATATCATGGATATTTACTTTACCATTCTTATTAGTATACTTATATAACTTTTTTTTTGTGCTATATGTAATCCAATCATATAAACACAAGTTACTGTATATATCTGGTCTATATATGTAATCATCTGTTATACATTTTCCAGTTATATTTCCATTTTTTGTTATAAGTAGGATATTTTCCATGTTATCAGTAGTATCAGATACATCAATGATTGAATTCAGCTGATTACTATTTTTATATTCATTCAAAATAAATGTAACATATGTTTTCCAATAAAAAGGTATAAAATGATGACTAGTGTAATGATCAGGATTTCCTAATAAATATAAGCAGGCTAATGGACTACCAGTTTCAAATTTGCTAATCAATGAATTACACACTTTTAAAAGCATTTTACGAGCTCCATCATCCTGTTGGGTCATGCTATCTGACATTCCATCATTTTTTTGAAAAATATCTAAAATTGAAGAAAATATGTGATGACTTTTTAAAGATGACTTTGTGACATAATCTGTAATATAACAGATTATTGACTTCATTGATGTTCCAGACATTAAACAAGTGACATCTGTATTACATCTTAATAAATAAGAAAGAACAGGGGTAAATGTATTAATAGATTCTTCATTTTTTTTTATATTTAAATGTCCATCAGAATCAACAAACAAAGCAGTATATAATTCACGAGGAAATCTGGCTCTACATATACCATTTTTATCTAAACATCCTTTTGGTGCATTTTGTTCGTCTATATTTTTAGAATTATTTGAATCTTTTGTATTTCGGCAGGTATGTATATTTGACCTATATAATATATCATCAGTTACATTATTATACACATTTAGCCACCATTTGTTAACTTGACTACATGAATTACAATCAGATACATGATTGTCATGATTACATGTTCTTATTGGAGGAGGAGTAGGCATTGTATGCGTAGGATCGATGTAATCAACTGTTTTGTTATTATCCATAATATTCTCTTTTATATATTCCATATTTCCAGTTATGAAATCACCCTGATGTGATGACTCTAAATATTCAATCAGTCGCATAGTAAACTCAGAGTCATTCTTCTCAAAGTTATCTTTTATTGTTTGTGGAGAAATAGAACCTTCAATCCATAATAACATGTGCATATGTAATGTCAGTCTGCCTTGTTGTTCTACAGTACCATAATAGGCCGATGTTTTACCATAAAGACCACGTTTGTTGGTATTTGAATTTACATCATATTGAAACACATGCTTTATTACTAATTGAACTAATTTGTGGAAATACCTGGCAGCTGCAACAGGATTGTTCATAATCAACTTATTTCTTTCCATTGAATTTTTCACTGCAGATGAAAATTTAATATTTTTATCAGCATAATATAAGCATAAAGGATGCTTTTGATCCACAGGTGAAAATGTTATAAACCAATTGGGTGCACCATTTACTGCAATTAATGACCATATTTCATTTCTTAAATATTTACGACTAGATAGAAAGCCTGATGTTTGTCGTCCTACCATGTGCACATCATCTAATAAACGAAAACATTGTTTTTCCTCTTCTGTACTTGGCGTTACATGTTGTCCTGCTTGTATACGGCATATTATAGATTGTATGACATTCACATCGAGATTAAGAATTCTATCAGCTATAGTATTAAAATGTGATTTTCGAGCATATATAAAGCTATTCATTACATTGGATTTTATTTGTTGCTGATTAAATGCAACCATTGGGAAATATGTATCTAGTTGAAAACGTTTATCCCAATACATAAGTAAAAAGCGCTTATGTTCAGTTTCTGATAATTTTCCTTTCAAATGTGGCTGACCAATTCCACCGTATCCATATGGAAATAACCAGGGAAACATCTGTGGATATAGCTGTGGATTATTATACATAGATTGTGGATTAGGATCATGTCCAATTTTAAGCATTTTCCCACCTGTGCGTAGATGATGCATTGCATGTAACTTTAAGGACTGTATTGATAACTGTTCATACTCAGCACCTGACAAACTTTTTACAATCAATGGACACTCTGTAGATGCATCTACACCCTGTTCAACCTCTATTTCATGCTTACTCATTTCTGATATATCTTTATCTGTAGGATCGGTATCGCCATTCCATTGTCTAAAGTCTATCGTAACTGGTACATCAAATAATGAATAAGTATATAGATTTTCCAGTGATATATTTAATTCTGCATAATCTTGGTGATTTAGCTTTAACCAGACTAAAGCATCATAAACAACATTTCGTCTTACTAACATTGGAGTTCGCTTTATATCTTCCTCAGTTGGTTGAGCTGTACCTATAAAAATAAATGCAATAATTTCTTCTAATTCCTTTTTACTTGGAGGTAATTTATGATATACTTTAGCAGTAGGATTTGCAAACATAATAGCATTTGCAACCATTTTTGAGCGACCTGAAGCTACTCTTACTAAACATCTATTATGTCGAACTTTTGCTATCAGCATTTTTTCTGCAAATGTCAAGTTTTGTAGACATACTGGTATATCACCCAGCCATAATCCATTTGCCAAGGCATGTTTAGGTATTTGATTTTTGCTAATACATTTTAAACAGCTAGCACAAATTGAATTACAATTTTTATCAACAACAGGACCAGTTAATTCAGCTATTGGTTCAGAATCAGTATATCTTTCTTTTCGTGTATATTTTGATAACTCGATACATGATAAATCTATGCTCATTTCTGATAAAAGACTAAGATCTGTAAGTAATACTAACTGTCCACATATTGCACATCCTGCTTCTTCAAATTGTTTGGATTGTAAATCATTGCAAAAACCATGAATAATTTGTTCTTTTTCCGATAATGTAAGAGGGGTTGGTGGGAACGATTGCTGGTTGTTAGCATATTCTAATTGCTCATATAATGTATTTTGAGACTCAATATTTATCATATCAAGATTATTATCATGAGTATACTTAAATCTTTTATCATTAATTTTCTTACTATCGGAATCACTGTTTTTACATAAAGTATGTGCTTCATTATACAATTCTGTGTTTAACTTTCTTTTTTTACTAGCTGATGATACCATCTCGACTGGTTTACTTACATTTACTATAGTAAACAAACTCACTATATTTTTACGTATTAAGATCTCATCAACATTTTCATTAATAAAACGATCTTTTATCTTTGCAATACTTCTTTCTTTTTTTGTTATATGGATATGCAGTGTTAAAGCAAAATTTGTAAGCTCTGTTACATTAAGATTGTCAAGTATTATTGCAAATGGAACAGATACTGCAATATACCGAGTTTCCGGATTGTGGTTTATAATAGCTTCAGTTTGTGATTTAGGAAAAACTCCAACAAACTGAAACTTATCTGCGGGATTAAAGTTTGAACCAGTGTTTTTGATAATAGTAAATTTATCTAGGTCACCATAGCTATATGATTTTCGTTGTATGGACATGCTGCCTCCACGATAAACAAATTGATGAACAGTAGTATTATGAATACTATTACAATTATCACCAACCAATACATTAATACTAGAACAATATTTATGAATCTTGCTCACTACATACATATTAAACATATAATACATATATATAATTACAATATATACAATATATAACACACATTTAATTATATGTAATGTATCATGTATACACATCGTCCATCTCCAATACTTACTAGTAAATACAAGCATCATATATTGTATCATCGTCAATAATGGTCTATGCAATATATATGAAAGTATACAATGCATGCAAGTATATGAATATTCTGTATTGTATGATATATGAAACATATAATATATTATTGATGCTAGTACCACCAGGATAGTCAAGCTATAAGTAACAATGCCAGGTCGTCGATTTATGATAGGAAGTAAGTTCATAGCAGGCAGATGCAATAAAGTCAAAAAAGTGGAAAGGTAAGTAGAGAACTAACTTATTAAGTGTGATATATATATATATATATTACTGTAGCATAGCAATAGTAGCTATAAACAAATGATGAAACAATAAAGCTACATCAAATTTTAAATGAAACATGTAACATGACAAAACATTTACTTATATTGTTAGATCACTATCACTGATGGCATTAGAGCATAATAATGATAACCTGGAAGATATCGTAGATTTAGATACTCAATTGGAATATCAGTTCTAAATATATTATAATATGCCATGTTAAGTATTTTACACGAGTTCAGGGCCTAGAATGAAGCGAAGAATGAGCGAAACGGTAGGACACCGTCTTTGAGATCAGTGATGGGAAGTCGAGGTGCACTGCCACATCACTCCTCTCACCTCGACTTCCATCTCAGCCAGCGAGCACTCTGTAGCAGTGAACGCTGACCGCTTCCTCTCGTAGATTTTCGCTTTCCAAATCAAACAATGCCCGTACTCACGACAGACCCAAACACTGAGGTGGAACCCGACTACACGGCTCCGGAGATCGTGGCAGTGCTCCAAGCGAGGCTTCAGCCAGATGAGACGATAGATCAAGTGACCGAGCAATTGAGGAGTAGCTGGGCAACGGCCCATCAATTACGGATCCAGCAGTGGAACAAGCAGGAGGCAGAACGAGGGCGTAACGAGGAGGAGCAGAGGCGAGAAGCCGAAGCCGAGAGGAGGCGTCAGGATGAGGAGGCTCGAGCAAAGGAAGAAGAGGAAAAGGAAGCCTATAACAGGTAGGTTTGAGGGTAGAAATATATAAAGATAACTAGAACATGTCATCCTAATTAGAATCCATGACAAGGTCGTAAAATTATGTTAATATGAGGCAGAGTACTTGTGTGTAAGCACAGAAATAGGATAATATAGAATGCAGTTCAATAAAGGTAGACGAGTGTTATCCCATTAGATAAGTGATCTACTAGACGGCGAATTTTGCTCGCTTTGTAGGGCGGGAGCTATTCAAATCCCTAGTCAAAAATTTTCTATCAAAATTTGTGATACCCTCATCCATAAAACTGGTATCCTCCGAACGGTCCATCTTTTGTTCTATAATATGTGTATAAACAAATATTTACATATAATCAGAAGTGATTAATGAGCAACGTACCTGCATACCAATCATGCAAAGTATTCTTCCATTGAATGCTATAACCCTCCTCGCCAGTAAAGGATGTTTGAGTACAGTCCAGAGTGATAAGTTCTTGACATGTATACAGTTTCTGCAGTTCAGACCTCCAACAAGCAACATTATCCAGCTGCCGTATAAGAAGGTCAACTGTACAGTGTGGCGCTCCATCCAACTTCGACTTAACAGCGCTCCGCTTCAGGCTACCAATAGCAACCAATTGACGTGCAAGATGCAACAATGGGAGATTGCTGATTTCGTAAGTGGAAGACTGCTGCGACGATGTTTGTTGAATACTGGTAATCTTGCAGCATGCCATGACGCCAACGAGTATTGTCCAAGCTTTGCCTCGAGCATCACATATTGCTATTCGTTCGGCCCATGAAATGTGGTTTGAGTCGAACAATTCCATATCGTTAATGTGTTTGGGTGTTGGAGAGCTGTCATCGGGTTGGTTGGGTCCCAAATATGTTCGAAAGTCCAAAACGTTAGAAAGAATTGCAAGGTTACAGAGCGTCAACAGCGCAGATAATCCCTTCCAGTCAGTAATGTCGATAAGATGGAATTTGTCGAATTCTATAAAACCAACATATCATAAGCTAACTGGTTTGAACATATCAATAAAATTTACCGCAGGATCCAAATCGCTTCTCGATATGCTCAGCAAAATTAAATGCCAGCATTCTAAGGAGAAGGGAGCGGGTTGAATCGTGATGCGTGTTACTGATGAAGCTGCTGAGTATGAAGGTATTGATCATGCCTGCTGCGGTGCGTAATAGCAAAGACGGAGAATAAAAATGAAAACCTTTGCATATACAGTCTGTGATTGAATAGGCAGCATGGAGAGTATTGGGGCCCATCAATCTAATAAATATGAGCGCAAGTTACAATATATTTTTAAACAAATCATACATACATTCCATCAGTTGCACGTAGAACAACCATTTCAATATCCATGTCTTGCAAATCTCCAACTTCATCCAAACTGAATTCGTCGTTGGTGAGTCCTTTGAGGTTGCACGGTCCAATTGAACTACGAGGTGTCATGATCGCCCACAGCTTCTTGCCATATTCCACGTTGATACCAGTGGCTAACCCATCACTGTCGATATGGAAGAAAGTGACGGCTCCTTCGAGAGCCGCAAGATACCAACTCATATCCGAAGTAGGATAGGACAAAAAATCAAGGTGTTGATTGATACCTTTCATGGCTTCCCATGCAAAGAAATCGGAAGACAATACGGAGGGTGTTGCCAATGTTCCCGAAATGGGAAGGTCCAACGCGTTAAGCACCTTCCGATTTGAACCAAGAGATGCATTTTCCAATACTTGCTGCATGGTACCAGTGAGGACAACGGGCGTACTCGGAATGGGGCTACTAGTAGCATGGGTATTGGAATGATCAGGTGGTGGCTTGATTGAATAGTCTAACGGGGTCGTTGGGTATAATATCGTGGAACAATATATGCAATACTCACCCTGGATTGAGATTGGCCGGAAGAGTGGAACAATGTCCTGCAAGTTCTTCGTATCAAAACCACTTCGTTTGCGTCCCCAATCTGTGAGTACAATACATCTCGTTCTCAGTATATCTTGTAATTCGAGTGGACTTGCTTTGGAAAATTCCCCAAACGACATCCTATGAAAAACAGATCCTGTGCCCGAGACATGCTTAGGGCGCTCATCAACATAAGATTCTTTGGCACGATTGGCGATCGTTTTCAAACGACTTATATAGTCATCATACTGCAACAAGTTAGTGAATATAGAATACAATATTAAGAGTACCACGTACGTGAGCAGGGGGATAAAATTCATGTGAATTTCCTGCAATATCATACGCGATTAAAGGCTCAGCAGAAACGATACGTTGAACAGGTATATCAACGTTGAGAGGTTCCTCGTGTCGCCGAGTCAATCGCTGTATCAATATGTGAGAACTAGATAAAAGTATATAATAAATAAAATGTCTTACGACGGGTGCAATCCCAACAGGATCCCGCAAAGCCACAAACGCATCTACATCAATGACTTCGATAGCATGCCCGTTTGCCAACTGTACTCCTGGCTCATTGTTGTCCGCCTTTCTCTTGTTTGGTTTAGGTGCATTTTTAATCGACAGCGTTGAAGCCTTTCCAGACCCAGTGACTGACAAAATACGTTCCAATGCCTTTACAGCACTGCGTCTCGGGCCACCGATGGTACTAGGGTCAAGTGTTGAATCCTGTAACTTGGGACCCAATGAGGTGTTCGGCGAAACATCAGGTGATGTGGTGTTGGACGGAAATCTTGGAGGAGATGCATCAATAAGAGGTTGTGACTCAGTTGAAGCCGTCGAATTAGATGAAGTAATGCCAGGCGAAGTGAGTTGTTGAGAAGTCGTTGAATCAGGCGACGTGAGTTGAGAAGTCGTCGAATCGGATGAAGTGATGCCAGGCGATGTGAGTTGTTGAGAAGTCGTTGAATCAGGCGACGTGAGTTGAGAAGTTGTCGAATTGGATGAAGTGACGCCAGGCGATGTGAGTTGTGAAGTCGTCAAATTGGATGAAGTAACGCCAGGCGATGTGAGTTGAGATGAAAAGGGGGGAAGTGATGATTGAGCATGATTTGGATATGGATGAGGTAAAAGATTTGCGGATAGAGACGGGGTTGTTGTTTGGGGGGGTGATGGTGAATGTGATTGTATCTGAGGATCAGACTGTGAATGTAAGGGGACGTNTGTCGAATTGGATGAAGTGACGCCAGGCGATGTGAGTTGTGAAGTCGTCAAATTGGATGAAGTAACGCCAGGCGATGTGAGTTGAGATGAAAAGGGGGGAAGTGATGATTGAGCATGATTTGGATATGGATGAGGTAAAAGATTTGCGGATAGAGACGGGGTTGTTGTTTGGGGGGGTGATGGTGAATGTGATTGTATCTGAGGATCAGACTGTGAATGTAAGGGGACGTCCTACTTCTTCTATTTCTCTCTCTATT
>NHTK01000165.1:0-10211 GCA_002938355.1 Panaeolus cyanescens
GCTACACCAAGGGGTCGGTGGTAAACCTGGCGCATGGCCCCTCGTCGTGTCTATCAAGAGCGCTCCTGCCGGAGAATGCTTGATAGCTACACCAAGGGGTCGGTGGTAAACCTGGCGCATGGCCCCTCGTCGTGTCTATCAAGAGCGCTCCTGCCGGAGAATGCTTGATAGCTACACCAAGGGGTCGGTGGTAAACCTGGCGCATGGCCCCTCGTCGTGTCTATCAAGAGCGCTCCTGCCGGAGAATGCTTGATAGCTACACCAAGGGGTCGGTGGTAAACCTGGCGCATGGCCCCTCGTCGTGTCTATCAAGAGCGCTCCTGCCGGAGAATGCTTGATAGCTACACCAAGGGGTCGGTGGTAAACCTGGCGCATGGCCCCTCGTCGTGTCTATCAAGAGCGCTCCTGCCGGAGAATGCTTGATAGCTACACCAAGGNTGCGATTATTCAAGAGCGCTCCTGCCGGAGAATGCTTGATATACACACTGAGGGGTCGGTATCCTTTATAGAAGCGCCCGGTGGAAAGTCAAGAGCACCCCTGCCGGGACCGCTTGACAGGGAACTCGAACCTGTGACCGACTTTGTACTCTCGAATTGATACTAACTTGAATTTTGCTTTGGCTTCTAAATAGTTCTATACCCAATGTCACAACCCGCGCGTCTTACCGTTGACATTGACATCTCTCAACTTATTCAAAGAGGCGTTGAGATTGAGGCCACTTATCCCGAAGACGACTTCTATGAGCTCCACAACCGCTCTCCTTCTAGCTCCACACCCGGCAGCCCTACTTTTGAGAACTTGGAGCAAGCCGACCTCTCAAATGCTTCGGAGAGTGAACCTGAAGCTGTTTCGCACAAGTTACTGAAGAAAAGGGCAAAGAAGGCTGCCAAGAGAGAGAAAGCTCGGGAAGCTCGAAAGCGACGCCGCCTTGAAGAGATTGCCGACAACTTTGCTATCAATGGCAACATCAACGCTAAGAACAAATATGTTGAGAGGGCCGAACCCCTCTTTCTTCCCTTTAACTTTGCTGACTCCGCAGTCACTGAGAGTGCATATAAGGGTAAGCGGACGGGCGAATTCGTCTCCCAGAAGCACTATACTTTGAGTGAATTGGTCGGCCCACAGTCTGAATACCATATGAAGCTCATTACTTGGGATGGTTTGTGAGTAAAATTTTAAACTTTTAATTTGGTTTGTTTACTCATTATCCGGCACATAGCACACCTACGCCGGTATATGATTGCAAGGGCCGAAGGATATTAGTTCTTGCAGGCCATCCAGACGACCCTTCTTGGAAGACGTCAAATCTTCAGGAAGCAAACCGATTGATGGAGTACGCACGGCATCGGTCGCGCGTTTCCACCAAAAGCCAAAAGCATAGGCGTGGCGAGTTTACCGCTCTTCGATGTGGGGTTTCTCATGGTGGTGGCCAAGTAAGGCCCTCAAATCTTCACAATAACAAATCCAACCAAAAGCTTCTGGACGAACTCAATCGGTCCCGTCCATTTGAACGCATGGCTGGTTTTGCAACATGTAAGTCGGTGTGATTGGTTATATCTTGATCTGTTGCTAATATTTGTACATGCAGCTGCGTTTGCCACATGGGCCCCAGATCTATATGCGTACTACGTCAAGTATGCTCAAAAACTTTACAGCAAGTACCCCAAACTTAAGCGCCCCTTTTCAATGTCGGCATACAGTGCTGTAACATACAACACCGGTCCTTGGGTTGAGTGCTTTCCCCATGTGGACATCGCCAATCTCCCATTTGGGTGGTGTGCCGTTACCGCATTGGGTGATTATGATCCGACTCAAGGTGGCCATCTCGTCCTCTGGAATCTTGGCCTTGTGATCGAGTTTCCTCCTGGATCTCTTATCTTATTTCCATCGGCCACTATCGTTCACTCGAACACCTCAATCCAGCAACATGAGAGAAGGTATTCATTTACTCACTACACTGCAGGTGGTCTCTTTGGCTGGGTAGATCAGGGCTTCCAGACCCTTGTCGCCTTGGAGCAGAGTCTTGCAAAGAAACCAAAGGAGATGAAGGCCTGGAAAGAAGAGCGCGCAAAGAGATGGCAGTTTGGTCTTTCACTGCTTCCTGTACTGGAGGAATCGGTAAACTAGTCCCTTTTATTATATCAGCACCTATCTGTGATCATAAACTCCGTGTTATATTTGTATGAAATTTATATCTTTGCATTTACTAAAACTTAGTCGGTCGGCCAACTTTACATATAAATATAAGTCATGGCTAATACTAATCGTCTTCATAATCGACCTCTTCGTCTTGTTGGCTAGCAGCATGATAGAACCCTTGGGTAACAAAGGAAAAGTCAGTTGATGAAAAGCGACGAAGGCTACCCAAACTATGACCTGGAATATTACTGCTATTTAAACGTAAACTATCAATAGACATTTGTTGGGCGGTTATAAGAGCATCGTCAGGTAAATGGACAGAATGATTGCCGATTGATTTGCCGCCTCTCACCAAGTCGGCCCCGCCTTCCGACTCACTATTGCTGGCTATATCTCGAAGGTCTTCATAATCAGGGTTGCTGGCCACATTTTGAAGACTGTTGCTATCAGTGCTGCTGGCTATGTCTTGGAGGTCCTCACTATCTGTGTTGCTGGCTATGTCTTGGAGGTCTTCAGCACCCGTGTCGCTGGCTAGGTCTCGGAGGTCATCGGCATCGGCATCACTGGCTATGTCTTGGAGGTCATCGGCATCGGCATCGCTGGCTATATCATGGACATCACAGGAATTGACATCGCTGGCCATGTCTTGGACGTCACCGGCATCGGCATCGGCATCGCTGGCTATATCTTGGAGGTCATCGGCATCGGCATCACTGGCTATGTCTTGAAGGTCGTCGGTATCGGTATCCCTGGCTATGTCTCGAAGGTTCTGTCTGTCGGAGCTGTTCACCACATCNCGTCACCGGCATCGGCATCGGCATCGCTGGCTATATCTTGGAGGTCATCGGCATCGGCATCACTGGCTATGTCTTGAAGGTCGTCGGTATCGGTATCCCTGGCTATGTCTCGAAGGTTCTGTCTGTCGGAGCTGTTCACCACATCCTGTGGAATATTGGCATCGTCGATATCGGAGGCATGTTCACCTAATAAAATGAAAAATAGTCCAATCTCAATAAAGATGTACGCACTATGTTCCAATGTTAACAGAGTCTCCGAGGTCGTTTCATGATGAGGTAAGTTGCACAGTGGCACTGGAGGAGAAGGAATGGGATATGTCTGCAGACCCTGAGCATCATGCCCATTGAAGCAAATAATGTGTGTTCCAATATTTGACCAGTTGCAGAGATGATTTGAGGAGGGAGGCAGGTCGGTTGCATCGCTGGTCCACCAAGAACAATAGTATTCCCGACGTAAAAAACCATGGCGCATGCGGTTCAATAAGTCAGGAGAAATTAAAAGGGGTAGAGAGGAATCATGGGTGAATATCAATGCCGATGCAAGACTTTTCAGACTCCATGGTAGTTGAACCGAGTAGCCTCGGCATACAGCATATCCAAAATAACTGAGAAAAAATAACTTTCAAATATTAGTAAGAGTCGCTTTCATCAATATTGTAGACGCATTACCAACTCATGTCTTATACTCTGTTGAATATGGAGAGGTCGGGTTGACTGCTCTGAAAAATCAACAGCAAGGCAGCATTCTCGGAGGCGAGAATCTCCGTACTCCAGTATTTTTTGAATTGATCGTAGCTCGTCGGTTGCTGGACGCATACCATTGCCACCTTGATATTTTATTTCTGCTGGACGATTTCTAAAGAGTAGCATAGACAAAGAATGTTAGAACCTTGACCGACACGATGATCTCCTTTTAATTCCGCTTAGAAATATAAAAAAAGATTACTTAGTAAGAAAAGTACAGTTTACAGAATTATTGGCTATGTATCGGAGATTTGTAACCTGGGTTAGCTTTTAAAAATAAAGCATCGGTCGACTTTGCTAGCCGGTTCCATACAGATGACTTCCGAGATGCATATGCTACAGAACCACCGGAGCCCTGCACATTTACCCACATCTGCGCCTTATACAAAAAGTACCGGACCGTCCATTCCATTTCATGCTCAACTAAGGTGACCTCTTCGCTCCACCTTTGAGAAAGAGCTCGGGCACGGAGCCAATGTACACGTCGAACTGTTAGAACATTAGAAGTGAGTAAACCATAGTATAAATAAAAGCCAATGTGTACATACACTCATTAACGGCATTTGTCCGAGAATCAGTATCGGATGTGGACGGTTGAAGAGTATGCCAAATCCATGACAGCTTGAGAGATGTTGAGCCAGGTGTATTGGGATCAAGTATGGCCGTGCTGCCATGAATGTCGGCAGGTGATAGATGCTGAAACTGATCCATAATATCGGTCGGTGCATCTAGATATGTGAGCCGTTCCCGACACCGAGAGTAAATGCGTGAATGGAGCTTGAGCTCAGCAGTTATATTTTTGACCTTTTGACGTGACCGAGTTTTGATCGCAGTTGTCGGGGCATTTCGCTGAACGTGTGAGAATTGCATTGACTTTTCGGCAATAAGATCTCGGATTTTGTTGAGCTGTGTAGTTGCCTGTCGTATGCGAAGCTGGAGCTCAATCGGAGCGAGGGAAGAGTCGACATTCCTTGATGACGGGAGGGACAACGGCTGAAATTCAGCGAGGCTTGAGTCTTTATTCCATGAGGCCGCTGGCAAGGATAGACCGACTAATTCCTCGTCATCCCATTGAGTGCCTTCCGAAAATTCGATCGGCTCTCCTGTGATTGTGACAGAGTGTAATTTGGCCTTGGCCTCCAATCCTCGTAGCTGTGCGATCAAGCCAATAAGTTGTCCACGTTGTTCCTCAAGTGCCTGCGCTTGATCCTGAGTAAGAGATGCCTGTGATCTAATACTTTGGTGTTGTATCTCTAGTCTATAAGCATGCCGATAATGGTTGAGTAAGAGATTGTCAAGATTACTGAGCGTCGCAGTACTCACTGTTTCTCCTCAACAAAAATAGCAAATTCAAAACATTGTTGAACTAAAGTGTTGCTGTCAGCCGCAGATGAATTGGAAATGGAGGAAGCACTTGGCCTGGGTTCAGGTGGGGAAACATTGGCTTTGTAAATGTCCATTAGAGACCGATTTGACAGTCTGTTAGACTCGGCGAATTCAATCTCCTGGGTCCACGTTAAGAGGAGATCAGGACTAATCTGTGATGAAAGTCCTTCAAAATACTTCTGATGCGTCGCTGCCTGCTGCTTGGCATGTCCGTATGAAACACAGAGTGTCATTCCCATACGTAGGGCTTTGCGGTGATTGGAGTCCGATGAGTGGTCATCAATCATTTCGGCACGATGCGATAGGGTTGCCGTTCGCGCGGTTTGAGATATTTCGTTGAGAGCCGACCAAAGAGACTCCAGAATTTCGCCGATCAGGATTCCAGAGCCAGGAATAAAAGATGGTGAAAACCGAAAGTAACACTGATCCTTGTGTGCATGTACGTGAAATAGACCAATGGCAGTGTCGATAACCTGTCCGGGTTTGAGCAGATGACCGACTCGGTCCTGAAAGTGAACGGAATATTGGCAGGCAATGTCGTAAAGCAGCATAACTTGCTGTTTTGGATGCACATACGTGGTCTCTAGTGAGCGGAGAAAGGCGTAGTCAACATTTTTCTGCTGCTCTCCTTTGAAGAGATCAACAAGTCCATTTGGGCAGTAACAGCCATGCCGAGCACAAGCGATACCGACAACACCGGTGCGATCACAAGACTTTGATGCTATCATAGCAGTGATAACCGCCTTGAAGGAATTCTCACATGGTGCTTTCTAATCCAAAAATGAGTTATTTATATACACACCAAAATTTCACATACCGTCAAACGCTCCTCAGCATTTTCCAGGAACTGTTGGTAGTGCTCGCTATTTGGCATCATCCCTGCACCGTCGTATAAAGGCACGTCCTTGGTTTTCTGCTTTATGTGGTCGGCCTTAAAGTTACCATCGGCCACAAAAGATCGTCGGTATATAGGATTGTCGGCATCTGACTCCCAATCAGGTGGTAAATTGATACCAGGTTGAGGACAGGTGGAACAGAAGTTGGCAATTTCCCCATCTGTAGCCTTCTGAGCGTCTCCTCTATGACCAAAACCAGCCCACCGAAGCTTCTTCATCCACCTCCAAATTCTCATCATCCTTCGAAACTCGTGATACAGATTGGGGACCAGATGGGGGGCAATGGGCTCCGTGATCCGACAAATCATAGCATAGAACTGGTACGCCGAAGACTTGAGCTCAAGATTGCAGATGCGTGCTTGCTCAAGAAGGGGTATGGAGAAAACGGTTTGTATTTTGGTAAAGCTAGCAGGCATTAGCCGAGAGGCCACAAGGTCAAGAACCACCGATTTTTTGTCGGAGCTGCATGTGCAGGTCATAAGGTGAAGCATGTGAATCCCGTTGGTATGGACAATACGAATGGCATCGGACTTTGGATGGGATTTGAGAGTGCTAGTGTCTCCATATAGGTTTGGAAGTGAGCTATAGTTAGCAAAAAAATTGAGATCACTGTCGGAGGGAGCCAGCTCTTCTTCTTCGTCAACTTCCAGTACCTCCTGTTCGGCTTCTTCAAGATCTTTACCCAAGAGTGCGTCCTGAATAATTGCATCAAGAACCTTTGTTGCTTCGATTTCCTCCTCTAATGTAGGAATGGTCTCCGCTGCCATAGATGCTGTCATGTGTGCTGCAAAGCTTGATGGAGGATATATTTTGGGCATTTGTCGCGTAAGAAGGAGTTCCTGTTCTCTTTTGTCGGCTTCGGCATCATATCCCTCCATGGTAAGCGCAATCTTGTCAAGTTCCGAACATCGAGCAGGGCGTGAGTTGTCTGACCGATGCTCAAGCAAGAGATAAACTCCAACATTGCTCAACCAGTCGGGTTCAAAATGACTCCCAGTCCACCGCTCAATTCTGTGAAATGGATTTTTGAGGTGCTGTTGTCGCATGCATGAACGGCAAATCGGGTCTGAAAAAAAACAATCTTTGCACCGCCAAATTGCTATCCGCTGGTTGTTGCAGCCCTGGCAAAGTTTGTGCTCGGGCCGAATGGTTTCTCTTGATAGGCTTGCTGCAAGAAGAGAGTCGATCTGCGATGCGAATTCTTGAATATAGTCCCGCTGTGTCTGAAATCCAATATTAGCTTTTTATTGGAAATATTATCGGTTAGAAGACTCACCTTTGACGGAGCTTTTGTCTTGGCCTTTTGTCTCTTTGTAGATAGAAAAGTTGAGGCATCGGCTGGTTGATAACCGGTCTCGTTTGCACTGATGTCGGCGTTAGCAGTGTCGGTGGTATCGCGGAAATATTGACTTTGGTCTAAATTTGGAGGCCGATGTAAGGCTGTAGGGTTGATGGATGTATTTTTTGGTTGCTGATTACTTGTAGAAGCTTTGGTGGAGTGGTTGTTATGATGCGGTGTCAAAGGTATTGAGTACTTTAATTGCTGTATCTCATTGCCATCAAAGACCTCCTCATAACCATGAGCTTCACCTTGAATGTCTTCGGTATCGGCTTCCTCTAGAATGTTGTTTTTTTTGGGTCTTTTTCGTCGAGTGGTTTTTTTCTTGTTCTGAGAGTTATCGGTGTCCATCGGTAGCTTGGTGCTTAGTTTTAGAGCGGAAAAAAGGGAAAACGGAACTGTAATAAGTTATGATATTCTGCTGGCCATTTTATATTCGTCCTGTATGAAAATAATGAATTGCATAGCCATGATGTTTACTTTCAGGCATAGCCTTAGTGATGGAAGGTATCGCCATATCATCGCCCTACATGTTTTAATTGTATATAAGTGGTGAAATCCAATCAACGTATCATACATCTAAACACACACTTTGGAATTATTTCTCGTTGACTTGCACTCATGGATCTTAATACAAACTTTGAAAATATTCTTGCTCCAGCACGGCAGACCCGTCGTGACTCATACTTTACTGCCGAAGAGCGTGCGGTTATGGTTCCATTCCGAGATCTGCTTGAACAGCAGTCTAATCCAGAGGGCCGGTCCTACGTTTGCAAGAAACACATTCTACCCGCTATTTTCAACTACTGGCTTACCATTGGAAAGAAGCCAAAAGACCTAGCTGAACAAATAGAATGGTCGAGGGTATGAAAACCATGCCGATATTTTGATATTACGTGATATATCATTCACACTACACCTTTTAGATCGTCATCAAATGGCTTAGTAATAATTGGCGCTCAAAGGCGACTGATCGTAAATGGGCGGCACCCAATTTCAAAGCAACTCGTGTAGAGCATGTCTGGAGAACACGTCAATCTCTTGTATGGGCAGAGATTGACAAGTTACTTGGTGTTACCGAATCAAGCACCAGTACCCCAGGATGGTTCCAATGCCGACAAAAAGCAATTGCTAACGTTATCCGGAACATGTCTGCCGAGGATCAGCAAATCCTCAACTATGAAGTTGCACAGATTTCTCAGAAGGGTTACCCTCCCGAAGTTCAAGCCAAGTAAGTCAATATAACATTCAATATGTCAGTTTAAATTCCGGGTCTGAATTTTGGTTGTTTTCAGGATGGCCGATAAAGTTCTTTCGGACCGAATTGAACAAGCAGCAACAGAGCACTTTTTGGAAATGGGCGTAATATCTCTACAGCTCACATGCCATCGGCAAGCGAATGGAAAGTTAGGTGTTACTATGTAAGGTGGCCTCAAGATTTATACATTAAGCTATTCTCATATTTTTCTTAGATTTGATTATTCGACAATTCTTATGGGAACAAGCAAGGTCATGTATTCATTTGCATCCCAGCAAAAGGATGTGCTGTCAAAGCTTCAAGCATCCTTTCTCTCATATAATCAGGCGCTTCACTATACAGCCACGGAACTTTCTCAAGGCCGCTTCCAACGTGCCGTCCCAATCGATACAGCTTTGGCTAATGCACCTGCCAACATTACCTATTTGCAGGCGGAGAGCGAAATCAATCCACATGGAATCACATTCACTACACATGGATACCCTCAACTTCCGCAAAATTTCAGCTCGGCCAACTATTTTAAGCATGAGCTGTCACCGATTCTCCAAACTTACATCAATACACATTACCGTAAGCCTTGATGGATAATTCTAAGAGGATGACTAACAGATACCCCAATTTATAGAGCTTGCTAGCGGTCAGCCAAGTAAAAGAACACGCACACCTTGGTCAAAGCTCAAGGCAAAGGAGGACATGGTGCAGCTCATAAATAGTGCTTATCTTCCTAGCGAACCAGACTTTCGGTTTGATTGCCCCCGGAACATGAGCTTAGAGAACGTATCACTATTTTTGGATTTCATAGCCAGAAGGGAAGGGGAATTTGGGGCTGAAAATGCCTTTAGATTCTCGCACATTTCAGGTCGCAAGGGCATACAACCGGCTCTGTATCCGACCCCGGCTCTGTCTCCGACCCCGGCTCTTACAAATCCCACTCCAACCCCCCCTACACCAAGTCATCAAACTGCTGCTGCGCACACAGGTCCAGATAAACAAACACAGCCAAGTCTGCCCACTCCAAATTTAACACCTGAACCGACGTCGCGGCAGACTTCAATGCAACCTGAAACGTCGGATATGTTGCCGGTTGTTCAACCTCAACCACAAACAAGCAAAAAAGCCAATTCATATCGCAGGAGAAAGCAGACAGAAGACTCTACCACTATGCCTACCAATTCCAACCAACCGATTATAGGCAAGAGCACAAAATCTTTATCGGCCCCCAAAGCTTCCCGGTCCCGGTCTCAAAGATCGCACACCTCTCAAGCGGATGTAGTTGTTGAGAGCACAAATTTACCAGTAGCTAAAACTCGTTCGCAAAAGTTAAAGGCAGGAATAACTCTGTAAATTCATTGCTATATTCTGATACTTGTTACATAACACAACATCAATACGTTTGGCGCAACTTCTTTTTGGACCCAGCATTCCGATTGTCATCGCTATCATTCGGGGTATCCGGAGAGGTACGTTTGCTGGATGACTGACGTCGTTCGGGCTCAAGGTGTTGGCTTTTAGGCCTGGACCTTTGACGAGTGGTTTGACGCAAGTCGCGTCGAAGAGGTTGGGCTTCTTCCGACTCCTGAGGTGCTCTTCCCTGAAGCGGCCGACCAGTAGGGAAGAGCACGGGTAACCCATGGGTACCGGAACGGCAACC
>NHTK01000170.1:0-52966 GCA_002938355.1 Panaeolus cyanescens
CTTGCTGTATTTGATAGATAATAAAATATAAATGCTTTTGACATGCTAATATATGCTCAATTCTGAATTCTAAGACCGAAAAGTGAATGGAGTAGAAGACCAAAGACTGACTTTGAAGTCAAAGACAAAGATTGACCCAAAGACAAAGACATCAAAGATGTCTTTCCAAAGATGCATTTGGTCTTTGAAAGACATGTACCTTACTTTCCAAAGACGTTGGTCTTTAGTGTCTTTGGCGTCTTTGGTGTCTTTCCAAAGACACCAAAGATGCCAAAGACCACTTGGTCATTTTCCTGATGNCTGACTTTGAAGTCAAAGACAAAGATTGACCCAAAGACAAAGACATCAAAGATGTCTTTCCAAAGATGCATTTGGTCTTTGAAAGACATGTACCTTACTTTCCAAAGACGTTGGTCTTTAGTGTCTTTGGCGTCTTTGGTGTCTTTCCAAAGACACCAAAGATGCCAAAGACCACTTGGTCATTTTCCTGATGCACCTGGAACAAAGTCAAGGATAATATTAGTGTGAGTTTTCCTCATATACGTGCGGAAATCGTCTGAACGATGAACTGAATATATGTCAATATTCCACAGTGATTTCTGGTGGTCACGAAGTCCTAGCCGGGCCTTGGTTGCTGTCGTATAGGGGACCAAAATTTTCTCCACAAACTGCTGCATTGTTTCGACTGTTGACCAATATGTTCCAGTACCAGAGGGGACAAATTGAAAGCCAGCTTCAATCGCATCGTTGTAATTTGGGGATTGTGGGGATGGGAGTGACTTGTGTGTTTTGCCGGTATAGATTGCCTGAAGAGGAAGAGCAGTCCCGTCGCATGCAACTGACACCATTACAGTAATTGCGCGCTTTTCGTCAATGCCGAGCACCTGGACCTGCTTTGCACCTGTTTCGGCCCATGTCACTTTGCTTCCAGGGGCGTACACAAGCTGTGTTTGATCGGAGTTGATAAATAGTGCTGCTGGTATGTCGTGCTCCTTGATTGAATACGCTTTCCTAAAAAATGACCGCTTGCATTGGTTCTCCCAGTCCTCAGGAAGCTTCCCTGCTGCCTGTGTTGCTTCTCGCCTGGACCATTTCATCTCCCGATGGAGCCATCGCCTTACCCAGACTTCTGATGCAGTGAAGGTCAGACCGTCTTTGAACACTTGTTGGAATAGCTGAGGCGCAAATGTCTGGATGTGGGCAATGATAATCCCCCGAGCAGTGGTCAGCGTGATAGGTGCACCTCCTTTTCGCAGAAAATCTAACTGCGCTTTTATTTTTGCTGCAATGTCAGGATATTTGAGCTGAAGATCACATCAGTGGTACGTCAAAGTATTGTATCTCCTTTTAAAATACTCACAAGAATATCCCCTCGTCCTAAAGGGTTATAGACAGGGTTAAAGCCCTCTTCCTGCACACGACGCAGAACCTTTGATGACCAGACAGGACGTGGCCCACTTTTCCTATCAATCCAACCATCAATCGTATTGGGGTGGATATTCCTAAAGATGGCGCCATGTCTGGCTTGCAAAATTCGTGCAATTTCTGTGCGACTCATCGTGGGTCCTGCAGCAGCACCTGCGGCCTGGATCAATGGCCATGTAATGGGTGTCAACCAGTTATAGTAAGATGCCTTTGCCTTTCCACCTTCACTGCCGTCTACGGGTTTTCGGCCCTGGGGCTTGCGATTTTTCTCCCTGATATCGCACTTGATTTTCTTTGCGGGTCGAGTGTCTTCAGGTGTAACAACAGGCAAGTTGTCCTTCCACTCAGCCATATTAACTTCATCCTTCTATTGATCTCTATCAATACGAAGACCTTTCAAGAAATGTATGAAAATGACGTACTTCTTTTGTACCTTTTGGTGGCTTCACTCCGTTGGGCAATCTTTTTCCAGATTCAATCTCCCTCTGACGCTGCCGTGCTCGTGAATTTTGCTTATGAAGGCGATTTCTGTCCCGACGATCCTCCTGTTTTGCTAACTTTGCAATTTTTTGCTGATGCTGTATGTTTTCGAGACGTTCGGCATGTTCTTCGCTCCAGATTTGGACCTGCGCTAACATTTCCTCCTTCGTAGACCGTTTTACGTATCGCAAAATCCCGGTATTATCGTTTTCGGCAACACGAAGGTTGAGTGTTCGCTTTTTACTTGATGTAGGCTGAGAGGTTTCTTTTAGTAGAGGATTGGAGTTGGACGCAGATGAAGTTTCCGGGAAAGCGATGCATGAGCGGGGTTCAGGATTTGGGGATATGTCTTCATCATCTGTCATCATCATAGAAACATCAGACATTTCGGAATCAGTTGTTGGAACTGCTTCGTCAAAAGCATCAAATGTGCATTCTGCATGTCCACTAGAGGTGTCTGGGATATCGGAGTCTCTGCATGTATGTACATCCCCTTCCTGTCGTGTCTCCTCTTCATCAATCTCAACCGCCGCCGAGTGGTAATTCTATTATTTGATGAGAAGGGTTTGAAATATGATATTTGTAGAAAGAGACTCACCGTAATGACTTGACTGGAAAGATGCAGCGATTTTGGGCATGTAAGCTGTAAAAATGTATCCAGCCGCCGGCCAAAGACATTTTCCATGTCTAGCAAAGGAGACAACCCCTCAGATAGATAAGTGGAGAGAGCGTTACACGCCAAGATCCCGCAGGACGCGCCATCGGTTTGTCGTGTTATCGGCAGCTGTGATACTGTGAAGCGCTTGCTTGAATGTTGATGAGACCACCAGAGCAGGGTTTGAATGTATGGCGCAGATGCAAGGGTGCCTGAATAGGCAGGCGATTGAAGTGAATCACCGAACAGGATCTCCGCTTGTCGAAAATCGATGACACATGCAACCCAATGATTGCCATTGATGTTGAAAACAAAAGCGAGCTGATGGGGCTGATTGCTGAGGGTTGTCCTGTTTTCTGCAGCTGTTCCCAGCTGATTGCCAAGTGACCAAAGCCAACGGTAATTTGACTTCAACGAGTTTTTGTGGTATTCATTGGTGTCCGACATGGCGTACTGCATAAGCGAAAAAATGAAAGGGTCGTTATGAAGGAGACAGTGTTGGGAGGTTTATGTTGTCATCTTCTCTTGCCGCTCTATGTCAAGCAATCCGAGAACCTGGCAGATGTGATCATCGGAGAACCATGCATCAGGAGACAAGTAAGTCTGCAGACAATCAATACTGATGTTCTGAACATTGTTGATTTGAAACACCAGTGTTCCACTCCATGGCAGGTGCTGAAATCGTGATGTGACGGCTTGTGGCTGACTGAGTTTAGAATCGAAGAAGCCCTGTTTGCCCGGTTGATGGCTACCAAGTGCGTGGGCCAGTCTGCTCATCTCGAATTGATCCAGTTGTGTCTGGGCGTCTCTCCATTGTTTTTGGGCGCTACGAACAGAGATTAACTTGACCCAGTATAAAAGAATCCAGAGAGGAAATTTAGAGTTGATATTGCTGGAGTATGGGAGCCGAATTGATTGGACATGTGTCTGTGATGCAGGTAGGACGTTGACCAGTTCATGGATTGAGAGAATAATGCTGGAAGGTGGGACAGGTACTTGTTGAATTTTTTGGGCACTTGTTATTGTTGGGGCATCTTCACAGAGATACTTCTCGGGTGGGTATGTGATTGCCTGCATAAGCTGTCTGCAAGGAGGGGCCAATTTAAATTGCAAAAATTCTGCGATTGAGAGATTGGGGTCTGGAATAATTGCTGCAAGGATATCGGGTGGAATTTTAAGTTGGGTGTTAGAATCCATCATGATATAGACGATATAGAACAAGGTGAGAGCAGATAGTCAAGTGAAAAAAGCAGGATTGAGAGTGGTGAATGCGGAAATGACAAATCTTTGCTCATTTTTTCGATCACATTAATATTGCAAATTTTGATAAAATATTGAATGTCGTAGCAAGACAGGAAAACTAATAAAACTAATTATCATAGCTATTAGAGCGCTCTGATTCTTGAATGAGCTGTTGGCCTACGCTCTTTAGAGTGTTTTGGTAGTGCTGAATATCCTTTGAAGCCTCATAAAGGGTATGAAAAAGCTCAACATGAGCAAGTTGTCGATCAGCTGCTTCTTCGTGCAATTCTATCACTTGTTTGTGTAGTCGCAAAATTTCTTGCTGCAAAAATGCACAATTTGTGCAAGTTGTTGGAGGGAACTTGGGAGAAGCAGGTACAGAACCAGCAGAGTTTGACACCTCTCTGAATATATATTTTTAACGGTAAATGATCATTAGTGTATGGTGTGCTTACTCCTCTAACTCTGCAATTCTTCGTGCAATGTCTAGATCATCATTTATGAGCTCCGGATCAGTGTTTTCACAGAGTCTTTTGGTGTTGTTGGATGGCTGGAGCGGCTCTGAGTCTGCGCGACGCTTGGACATGGTTTAATATAAGTATCAGGACAGAAATTAATAAGTCATCTTAGTTAGAGGTGGCAGTGCATTCCAAATCCGGCCGCCACCAACAGTCCATCCCGCCCGGGGTCCGGGCCCCCCCGCCCTAAAGTATGCTCTGTCAGCAGTCAGACCATGGCCTGCCGAAACCAAAATTTCGGCAGACCGGTCAGCGGTCAGACCCCCTGCCGAACTGATCTAATTGGTACAGTATCTACCCTTCCGACTCATGTAAAAATTTCTGGTAGAATGACATATACCATAGTTAAGCCCGTCAAGAACGGCGCCTATTGTTGTTGTCAAGAGCAGACAGCGCAGATAGATCATGAAGATCTAATAACTCCAGACGCGTGACGTCATTTGTTTCGCGTACTGGATAGAAAAAAGAGGCCCATCGCTCTGGTATGCACCCTGGGGTACCTTCACTTCACAATCTACACCAACAAGGCGCCGGCAGGAGAAGTCTCTTCTACCTGTATTCCTAGCCTTTTATAAGCGCCTATAATCAATACAGGTGGGCGTCAAAGCTATGCTAATTATAGTCGCCGAATGAAATGGACCTTTCTGGAAATGTCTAGCACCTCCTTTCCGGATTTCAAACGTATAATACTAGTCGTAAGTGAGATTTAATGTTCAGCCTTTCAATTCTGACAGGTTATCTGTAGGAAAAAATCACACTATGGTCGCCCCTCCTGATCCTCTTTCGCCCGCACCGGGAACTGGGTTCACTTCCGGAAAGCGGAACACTGCTCTGCAAGGACATGTGGCTTTCTTCGATACAGACAATGACGGTATTATTTGGCCAATGGATACGTATGCATTAGTTTCTTGACAAACTGCATATATGCCTGACGATTATGGGTAGCTATCGCGGTTTACGAGACATCAAGTTTGGCATCCTGTTGTCCTTGTTCAGTGTCATGGTCATTCATTTCGGGTTTTCGTAAGTATTAAAGCTCCTAATATTATGCTTCTGGTCTACGAGTCTAACTTCTCGTTCAATATCTAGCTGGGTTACTCAAGATTCGTGGATTCCTGACCCGCTTTTCCGGCTGAAGATAAAGAATATGCACCGGGTATGTTGTCGTAGGGTATCCGGGTATCCAGTATCTTTGGAAAGAAATCAGCTAACATCCCTGCGTCGAAGGCGAAACATGGCTCGACCACGGGCTCCTATACCGCTATCGGAGAGTTCGACCAGACGAGATTCAATTCCATGTTTGATACCTACAGTTCTGAACCACATACACATTTAACATTCTGGGAGGGCGTCAGAATGGTTCGAGGGAATAGGGACGCATTCGATATGGTGGGCACTTTTCTGTTAGTGCGTGACATTGTGAAAACTTAACATCACTTTCTTTAGTTCGGATGGTTTGCTGCGTGCTTCGAATGGCTGTCGACTTGGCTTTTGTTGTATGATAGAGACCCAAAGGGTTTGAGGAAGGACGATGTTAAAGGGGTCTTCACTGTAAGCGTTTGTTCATGTTTTAAGACCCTCGTCACTAACGCAACTCATAATAGGGGTACATTTTCTATCGTATCTCTGGGAGAAAGCCCAATTATTAAACATTACGTTCATTATTGAAATGAGCTGTTATCGAATGTAATCTCCGTCACCTACGCACAGGATAAAGATTGCATAGCATGGTTACAAAGCCAAGTCATATGTCGAATGAACATTAGTGCCACGGTTGACACTATCGTTCCACCAAGCCGCCGCAATTCGACAGCGGCATCAGTCGGCCCAACATGCCAATGTATTTCGTTCTCGATTGGTTCTCGAAGCATTCAAGATCATGAGTCAAAGTGTACTTTTTCCGGGACATGACAGATAGAAGAGTGTATTACAGCTGATTTAGACTGTATATATGCCCTTGATTGCTCAACAAGGCGGATTACTGCGGTTCGAATCTGATTCTCAGCTTGGCTTGGATATCGACGAAAAATCCGTGAATGATCACGTGAAGGATTTGCTTTACACGTGATGCACATAAAGAACGCGTCGCGCCAACGTCGCGCGCTTAAAATGCTCCTTGACCATTCCTGCTAACAGTGAGAATGAAGGGCCGCCCACAGAGATACGTCGATAAGCAGTGATAAGACCCTAGCCCTTCGAAGATAAGAAAATTAACCACGTCACGTTTGTAGTGACAGGTTTGAGTTTTAGACACAATCCTGACAAGGTGAATGTTGGGGCCAGTGTGTTTTTTTCGTGGTCAAGCAGCAGCCTCATTTCAGGTCTGATGGCCGTCTCTTATCGTTGAGAGGTCAACGTACAGTATATATACGACATTCCGAAACATTCCGAACGTCGTTTGCTCAACAACGGCTACACCCTCGACTGCCTAACTTTGGCTTGCCCGAGGGACCCACCGATAACCCCGTCAGGAGCCTTGGTAGAATCGCCTTATCTTGCAAGCAAAGACTTATTGCCAATGCTGAGTTCTTTGTTTTTCATACCCTTCTTGACTTCTGTGAGGCAATGCCAGGATGAAACACGATGCAGTCCAACGTGGGTTCACAAGTGTTCCAACTTCCAAGATTGTCATGTGTCGAAATCCAGTGGCATCAAGGTTGAATAATAATTGCGCCATCATGAAGACAAGTACTGAGTAGCGTATGTACCCACAGAAGTAAAACCTTGAGAGTGAGATCCTTCCCCAGCCGAGCAAGTACATTGACATGGACATGTCATGGAAGGTTCAATCATAATCATGATTGCGTGAAACATTCTAAGGGGGATTGAATACTGTCATTTCTGGTCTATACATGTGCAATAGAAAATAATACTCGGTAAATTACAATGCTGGTAAAAAATTGGATGGTATGCTCCAGGAAGTTGGGATACCCCGTGTGTCCATGTGTCGTAGAATAATAGAATCACAAATTGGTCATAAGGAAGGTTTGATGCTGTGTGTTGTAAGGAACTTTGAGAATAGAAATTGTCGGGATGATGCTTTTAGATGGAAAGAAGAACCGTCGGCTGCTCTAGATAGAATGTGTGGACGACGTGAGCTTGATGAGGGGTAAGTAACAGGATCTGTCTGACTAGCAGACAAGATGGCGGAACTGGTGGAGCGGGGTTGCGCTAGTTCACGGATCGAAACCTCGAGAACCTAAAGTCAAGCCAACGCATAAGAACATAAAACCAAGACGTCTGGTAATGACCATCACACACCTGAATTTTACGATAAGCGTCCTACATAAAATGCACAGGTCAGAAGCTGATAGGAACAAAAATAAAAGTTAATTATACGCACTTGAACATCTCTGAATCAATACGGAAGTGAGGCCTCTTTGCCGAGCTGTCCAACCCTTTCGCCGGATGTGTTTTCAAACCGCTGATCGGTGTCGGGTGTTGCATATGGTCCTTCGGAAGCTGAGCATCTGACATTGACGGGGAGTTTTCACTGCCAGCGACTCCCACCGTAATGTTCGGAGGGTTGACGTCGAGCGGCACCGATGCCAGAGATACTTTCGAACCAGAGTGCTCTATGATAGATTGCAGTGCACGTCAGTATTACAGTGACGATAAGCTGTGATGATTCTTCGACCTCTGCGGCCGCTGAACACGATGGCAGACGTAGGGCATTGACTCACCAAGATAGATAGCATGGTCCTCCAATGATACCACTGCAGTACGCCGCAGAGGCGATGAACGTTTCTGACTCGGAACGTGTATCAATCCGTTAGCTTCGCACCATGACCGCCTCGAGGCACGCTTCTGACTCCGACGCCGCCTTCGTTCATCAAAAACATGTGGTGCGATACCGCTGATGACGTCGCGGGGGGTAGGTTTGAACTTCGCGATTGCTTCAATTGTAGAGTCTCGACTCATTCTTGTGGGTCGACTAGAAGGAACGGTTGCTTGGGAGATATCTGACCGGGATCCTTGTCTTTTGGTGTTCGAAAGTGATACGGGTGGGATAGAATACACTACTGTTTGTGCTGGCCTTGAGAAGCTCGTCCTGACGGGCGTTGGGCTTGATGAGGGTATCGCAGCCATATAGAGGGGAGTTGTGAGCGACACGCAGTACAACTGGGGTGAGGGGAGAGAACAATGAGGACAAAAGATGTTTGGTTACTACTATTTAGATATAAAGGAATTCGGTAGCGCTATTATGGCGCTTTTTCACATATGAGCACATCAGGCACGTTTCCTTAATGGTTCGGTGCATCAGGTTCACTTTTGTGCACAGCATGGAAACCTGGTGTTACATGCCTACATTGTCTCCGGTAGGATGATAACCTCTCCTTTGACGGCGAATCAAACCCATCTATTAAACTTAATGAAGGTTACTAAACCTCCGATGTTCTAGCATTGATGATAAGTGTGCAACATGTCGAAATATTCGCCCTCGAGGTGTGAGGTGCGTGAATGACGAGATAACTGCTAAGGGCTACCGTCGCTCTTGATGACAGGGCCCAGTGCATAGAATAACGCGAAATACATATTCTTGCATCTGTCGAGACGATGAAAAACTTTGACGGAAAACAATCCACGCAGCCTTAGCAAGGATAAATGAACATGACGCGACAGTTGTCACTCTTATCGAAAAGCGGTAGTGGCGGCATATCAAAGATCGAGGCAGACTCAAGTCGATGTCAAATCACCGAACAACATATGGGGATTGGATGACTGTCTTCTATGAATAGATTGCCCGTAACCGAGTCCAGGTCCTGATAATTCAACCTTTGCCTGGGATGTGTAGCCAAAAAATGCCGGTTATAATAATACACAATTGAAATGGCGATAACAATGTACAAACGGATGAGAGTGAAAGCGAAGGATGGTGGGTATGGCGAATGAATAATGAATTAAAACTTGTTTCTCTTTCTCGAACCTTTGGGTACTGCTTCCTGGGACGCCCTATTTAATTTTTACAAAATCAGGAACATATACAATCAGCATTGTGAAGTTCACAAGCGCAGAAAAAAATGAAACAAGGTTTACGTACTTGCGATTTTTCCCTTTTGTGTCGGGCTCGTCCACATCCATTGAGTCGTTACGGTCCGACAAACTGTATAACGCACGGCGTCCAGCCATTGAACTTCCCCCTCCCAGGCTCTTGTCTTTTTGCTTGTCGAAAGCTTCTTTCAAATTGGCTTGTACTACCTTCTCATGCTCAGCCTCGGCCAGTTTGCGAGCGGCGGTCTCTGAGGCTATTGAGCTAATTTTGTTATCCAATGTCGTGAGAACAGCTGCCGTGGTTGATGCCCTGAGAGTAGATAACATCGATGTGAGCATGATGCAGACATGAGTTCAGGAACTTATACAAACTCACCAGTCTTTTAATGCCGCCAAAATTTGTTCTAGCTTCCCCGGTTCAATATCCCTACCCATGGTGTATGTGACCTCCAACTGCTCTTCTTTTTGATCAAGCTTTCCTTGTAACAAGTCGAGATAGATCGCGTCAATGATCAAGTCTTCAAGTTCTCGGACATTAGATATCTCCAACGCTTGTTGTAGATCAGCGTAAGGAAGAATCTAGTGTTTTATACATTAGAGGAAGCAATAGCCATGTTTCAGCAAGACCAACTTACACGCCTTTCAGCTGCGAGTGAAACAATTGTTAGGTGCTTAAGTTTGGTAATTTGAGCAGCAGAAAGCGGCGGAAGTTGGTCCTTATGCTCTGGAAACATTAGAATGACGATACACAACACCACTAGATCGTGTAGACTCACTGAGATAATCTTGGTAGGTCTTATAAGCAAACAACTGGAGCAAAGAGTACGACTTCTGGTGCTGCTCGCTTTTGGCCAGCTTTTTAGACGTTAAACATGAGAACTTCCCTAAACATAGGTTATGGTTTCACCTCTTGGATATTGGGCAGTTCAAGCAGTTCTGAAAAGACGAACACTCCTGGGGCAGTTGTCGCATCCTGTACAAGCTTGGCGGCAGCAGCTCCTTTCATGGATTTGCCCATGAGCAAGAAGGGTTCAAGCTTTGCAGAGAAGTTTCCGATGTCCATGATGAGAACAGCAAGTTTTGATGACTCGTCGTCGTCGTTAGTGGCAATGAACGCGCCCAATGGAGTCTAATCAGATTCATGGAATCGTCAGAACCAAATAAACACATACATACACAGATAGGGGCTATATCATCTCATCCAAAGCTTCCAGCACGTCGCTCGCACGCAGTCAGTTGCGGCTTTCAGGGAGCCGTTTAATGTGGAGAGGGCGTGTATAATACGAGCTTTTCTCTTCTAATTATCCGTCGTGAAACGCAGCATAATATTCAAACTACTAATATTACATAAACGGTCATGATTACAACTCATTGACACATGCATCCTGATCCTCTGGTCAATGGAGTTTACCAGGAGGTGGGACTGACATATGCATAATATCATGGTCAGCGTTTATATTTTAAAAAGTCAGTTTAAGAAACACTTACCCAAATTTCTGCCCGTCGGCAAGTGAAATGATGGGGGCACCACGTCCATCCGCAGTTTCGAATGTAAAGGTATTGCTACAGATCGATGAGTATGTTCTCCTTAAACGTGAATATCAGTGCCACTTACCCCCACCAGGCTTGAATAGTATTCAGCCCAATCTATGAAAAACATTAATCATGAAAAACGAAACCGATGAATCAGAAATTGGACGTACAGCGCCGTTCTGCGGGAATTGCAAACAGAAGAAGATCACCAAGATAGATACAGCGACACCGGAGTCGAGTGCAGCGGCGAGAACATCTAGAAATAATTTAATATGGACATAAGCCGGGGAAAAAATGACGTACAGTTGTACTTTGTCCACCAAGAGAAATGTCTTCTTCTGATCACATATTGGAAAATGAAGCCAACGGCACTAGGTGAAAGCGGGACTCGTGAGATGATTTTTGTACCGGAATGTAAATGAACTCACGCCCAAGGCACATAGTTGATGGCAGTTGCGGGTGGGATAAGACCTGTTCCATTGAAAATGACTGGCCTGAGAGTAGCAAATGACCATGAGGGATTGCTTGACTGATCTAGGAAAATATGAAACGTACAAACTAAAGGAGGGTTAGTGACGTTTCAAAGATTTGAGAGCTAGTAAACATACTTGATGTATTTGAAGAAACTGTTGGGGTAGCGCTTGCTCATGAACCATGGAATGACAGGAGCGATTGTTCCGATCAAGAAGAAGAATACGAGCGGGCTGATTATCCATGTTAAATACGACTGCAATCGGCGAAATACGTGTGAACTTACTAGTAGGTCTGTCCTTTGGAGAACTGGAGTTTGGGACCGATGACACCTGGCAAGATACTGTCAATACACGTTCAAAATGTTTCAATAATAGGCATCCCACCCCACTGTAAATAGCGATCAGTATAAGAAGCACGATACGTTCATTCATAGATACTTACAACAATGCTTGCCGTGCCAAAGACTTCGGTACTTGGGCAAATGAAACTGTCGTCGAAATGAGAGAGAGATAAATACTGATAATACTCAAGGCACATACCCATCCTTCTGGTCTGGAGAACACATTCCCCTATACTCATTTAAGTAAGTAAGAATGACGACAATATAAACCACATACTCTATGTTTGTAAACATCCAGGCTTGAACACCAAGTTGAACAGTGCCAGCAACGATGGTGGCAAAGACTTGACTGAAGAACATGGGCCTGGGTGGGACTACAAATAGAACGTTAGAAAGATCATGGAGTTTGGATCAAATACTATACATACTTTTCATGTAGTGACCAAGCTTGAAGTCGGATGTGAAATTCAGGGCTTGGGCCATTGTCTAGAGAATTATTTTATGTATAAAAATTGGACGAAAGAAAGTGTTCACGGCCTTACAATGTATCCCCAAGTCTTGAACATCATCATGGCGACTGGTCGTCCAGGTAGAGCATACCCGATAATCAACTCAGTAATGACACTGGATGATAGGTCAGCATCTGAGCTGAAATAAAGAGGAAAACCATTACTCACTTGAGACCGACTTGCTGGTTGGTGATAGCCTGGATCATGCCAATGGGGATAATATACGTGAAAGCTAGACGGTATTAGTGCTTGACAAACAAACTGTAGTAAAAGGTAAATACCGATGACAAGTGCAAGAACGAAAGCCCAGACTGGCATTTGGCTGAAGGAGATGGTACGTCAGTTCAAGCTTCCACGAGAAGGTGGCGAGGAATACTGACGTCGGCCAAACTTCAATACTAATGATACCAAGAGCAAACATGCTGAGGAAGATGACGAGGTACCACCATTCGGGGACTTGAGGATAACGAGACATGAGACGGGCGTGGATATCAGGCTGCTCGTGCAGGGAACGACGGGCCTGGACCCAAATCTGCTTGCGGAAGTAAAGGAAAGCGTGCATAAGAGTGGCTAAATTGATATGAGTGGGTGTTCGAAGTAAAGGACGAAAGGGCATACCGGTAATAGAGGCGAATGAAAGGCTGAGTCCAATGTCAGTCAACGCAATGTTAAATAGGTTGTACACAATATCTTACCCATAGGATATCGCAAAAGTGGTTCTGCATCAAAAAAATGAACGAGTGCGCACGTAAGAAAACGGGAAAACGTACGAAAGGAAGAGTGGGCTGTAAGCTTTATATTCTTCGAGGTTAAAGGTGGAGTCGGGGTTAAGGATCCTGCTAACGTTGTAGCTGTGGCCTGTGTTGTCGTAGGAAGTTCGTGACGAAATCCTGGTAAAGGATATTAGACGACATCCGTGTCAGTGGTCAAAACACTCACGGCATGTACTTCGCAAACCAGGTGTTCGTAAACTAAGTGCAAAGAAAGCATAAGACGGGCATGGTTAAAATCCAACGTTAAGTATATCTCACGTGGAGGATGGGTGTGAGGATCCCTGATAAACATTAGCAAAATAGTGCAGGGTAAAGAAAAAGGGAGCTTACAGAAGAAAAAGACGAAGCCACCGAAGATGTTGGCTTCAGCCCACCCTGTTTAACTAGTCAGATAATGCTCAAAGCATGGGCGAGTGACGCTTCTCACAAGGTGTCGCAAGAGGTGTTCCGATATAGCTAACAAATTCCCCGATGAGGAAAACTCCATTTGGATAAAATAACAGGACCTACGCAATTTGACTCCAGTCGAACGTCACAACAGACATTCCCTGTGTGGAAATAAATGTCAGGGTGGCTAATTTACAAAAGATGATGGACACTGACCATTCCATGGACATAACTAGTCAAAGACGTTCACCGTGAGATGAAAAGTTAAGATATGTTGCAATTCCACTTACCCGAAGAGTTGAGCAATGGCTAAATGAGTTGTATCAGTCTGAGCATGTGAAAATCCCAGTGGCAAGGAAGGGACTCACTTGTGTTCTCGGGGCGAATCCATGTTACCCATGAGAAGTACGAGAGCGCTTGGACTGATTCCAAAAAACATTATTACGAAAATCGATAAAGCAAAACACAAGGTCTTTCATGAATACTCACACAAATAGCCGGGAACAAAGTCTGAATTGGGGCAATATAAGTTTATTTTTATAGCGTTATTTTGAGAGTGGCACTTACACCATGTGAAGGAACCCAGGAATGCATAGACGAAGAACCTCTCACGGCTGATACCTCCTCGGGTACCCATACCCGCATATTGCTGGGAGTGAAGGGTGTTGAATAATGCGCAATTGACGAGGTTTATCGGCCAGATCATAGAAGGTGGTGCAACCAAGAAGCGGCGAGCAACCCCTCCGATTGAGAACCCAATGAGCTGGGTAGACATAACTACAAACCATTGATCTAAGATGCAAAAAAATTAGCATAGACAGAGGGTTGCATCATTGAACTAGTCGCACAGCTGAAATTATATATTTGGTTGTAGTAAACCCTTTGGACGGCGATGATGTCCGTGGCATATGCAGATTGGGCGCCAACAGTTGCCATAATCTAGAGGGGTAATTAGGTATGCAACATCAAAGTGTGGGGTCGCAAGAATAACTGACCGTAATCAGCACATGTTCCTTGACAGTAAAGGGCCCAGGATTGATAGAAACGCCAAATATCTTCCAGTTGGGGAGGAAAGCCGCAGCAGCACGACCAATAGGGAATGCTAGCAACTGGGCAACCAAGCCGTTGATGGTGACCGAGGGGAACCTGAAGAAGAAGAATTGGTTCAAGCCCGGGAGAAGAATGGCCCAGGCCAATCCAATGACCCATGTCCTGAATGTAGACACAGGCATGTCCGGGTCATCGGTATTGGCGACAGCAGAGCGAACTTCAGGGTAGGGACTCTCGTCATCGAATGCTACGATATTTTCCTTGTCCAAGTTGGGGTCGTCGAACTGGGTGCTCGTAAGCTCCTACAGAGAAGGTAAGCTATAAAAAATGCAAAGGCGAAGGAATGTGACTCACAGCGATCTGGGCGTCTGAAAGGTCGCCAGTTGATGTGTCAAATGTAATGGCTATATACAGTCGCTATAGGGGCTTACCGTCGAGTTTGCCTTCACTAGAAACCTTCTCCATGTCGGGGTAATCGTCATGGCTTGCGCGAGGCGCATACTGTGGTGCTTGGTCTGTCATCGCAGTATTCGGGATGTGGGTACCACACACAGAAGGTTTGAAATTCAAGGCGGGTGACCTTTATATGCAACCGACGAGTTATCTGGCCATGATACGAATTTGGAGCAGGTTCCACGATGATAACGTCCAGTCGAAGGTGCACATGGGTCTCTCCATTGACCGCCTAAGATTGGACATTCCTGGGTGGACCGTTGGCTTCATGATTACCTATAGTCACATAGCAAAGGCGGAATGACACGGCAAATCTGCATATTGGATCTATTCCCTCGGGCGACCTCGCCAGCCATCGCAGACATTTTTAGACCAACTCCAAGTCAGACTGAACAAACCATATCCTAGGGAACCTTTTAACCCATTGCGCTGAGCACTATTTTTAGTTTTCTCACCTAAAGGTGATTGAGATTTGGATACTCTAAGGCGTTCACTGAACCTGTGTGTTGAGAACGATGAGCAGCCATTGGCCTTCCAGCAAGTAATTGAAATGGGCGCGCTTCGGAGCAGCTCAGTAAATAAAAGCAACAGAAAATGCGTGAACCAGTACTGACCGAACGCTAGTGCTGGGCCTAAGAATAGAAATAAGGCTTTCTTTCCCACAGCCGCTTGAGTCCCAAATGTTTGTCTAGTGTAGTGAATGAGCCGACAATTCGCATACTACAGAACTCATCAGAGCAAACAAAAATGGTCGCAACGACCATGCGATAGCATTGACAACAATCTGCTCGCAAGACTCATAATTCATTTAGTTGATGACTGAAATAATTTCGAGGTCTGGAAGGCCGAACTTTGCGTCTTAACTGTGAGACGCGTGAGAGGCTACAGGAGTGTCGGTGTTCATTTGGCCCAACGTCAAGAAGCTTTGCGCAGCAGATATTTGCAGATGACCAGATGGAAAGCATTGACAAGTCAAGTGTGCGATAACATGTTGCTTTAACGCGGGTCAGCTTTTGTGCCTCGGAAGATATTAAACTCACAGTAGAAACGGTCTAAGACGAATATGTTCGTAAACGAGTTTTTGATATTACAAGATATCCTTCAATGTGAAACCAGCTGTCATCAAAGGATTCTGGCAAGCGCTGAGGGAGAAAACAGCTAAAGGGGGTTCGAATAAATCGGCCGGAAATTTCGGTCCATGAGCTCTGCAGATCTGTATAGTTCCAAATTCAAAGGTAGCCGGGAGCCTGTGTGCCAAATTTCGAAGTTCGTGGTGGTAAAAAAGCTATCGGGTTATAATTGCACGTTCCCAAGATCATATCATTGTCAGTAACAGATTCAGGGTTCCCATAATAATTAGAGTCGCATAGTCTGAATAGCGAATATAGTTGGTCGTGGAGGATAGATGACTTGAGCAGTCAGCACTAGCAGTACGTGCTTTCAGGCAGGCAAGCAAGTAGAACAGAACTGAGAGGCTCTGCCTTGGAATTCTTACTGAGTTTGGTTGGAGTTCGCACGGTTCTTCACTTTAACACGCACTACCACCATATCTTTATTCCTTGGCCATACTCGCATTTCTCTTGAAGCTAAGGAGCAGCAACGCGGTTACAAATTAACGGAAATAATTTCAGTGGACCATGGGTGCTTGCCATTTTCACAAGGCGGTTTCGCCTAAAAAGCTTTCGTTCATGACACTCGCTTGTCTGGTGGTTCTGACTGTGTACCGTTTTGAATTCTTCTGGCAACGGCGATCTTCTGAAGAAGTAAATATATATGGAACCACACCTCGTCTGTTAACTCTTGGGGTCGCTGATAGAGTCTATGTAATCTCATTGGCGAAACGTGAGGCTAGGCGACATGATATGGAGCGTCTGCGGCGGGCCCTGCATCTGCACTGGATTTACGTTGACGCCATGGACGTTACGAGTCCATTGGTCAACTCATTGCTACATTGGGTAGCTAAAGTTCGTGCAGGTCCTCCTAATATCATGAACGAAGGTCGGCCCAAGGACGAGCTATCCTTATTTCGCGCACAAGTACCATTTACCTGGCCTCAGGACCTAGAAGTCATGGCAAGATCTGACAAGCAGCTCGCACTCTGGGATGATAGAAACTGGCCTGTACCTTCGCTTAGCTCCGATCCGCCTTATTACCTTCCCTTGGTCTGCGCATCCCACAATTATAACATCAGCGAGTATTCAACGAAACTTCCCAGCTACCTTCTGTTGTCCCCTGCCCGTATTGCTTGTTGGCATTCACACCTTTCTGTTATTCACAAGCATGCCAACAGCATTCCCGCTGATGACGGGCGAGTAGCTATAATTTTCGAAGACGATATCGACATGGAGCTGGATATCCAAAAACAACTTGTATCCCTCTGGTCATCACTTCCCAATGACTGGGATGTTGTATTTTTAGGTATGTTTAGCGGACATTCGGTCTTCTACTCTAACATATGCTTTTATCATACTATTTAGGGTATTGCTGGTCCAATGAAACCTATAATCCCCCCTTGGGTGCTCATGGTCAATTTCCATTACCGTCATATCAAAATGCACGTACCCAGAAATACCGCCTCCACAACTCCAAAAGTCCTAAATGTACTCATGCCTATGCTCTCTCGCGACTTGGTGCCCGCCGACTTCTACTTCATTTGCGTCATCCCCCATTTGCCTATTCCCGCGCAATTGACCAAGCCATATCGTGGCTCGTTGAATCTGGTCGCTTAAAAAGTTTTTCCATAGTCCCCAGCTTGGTCATCCAACGCAAAGTCACAGAGAGCGATATTATGGCGGGCAAAGGAAGTAGCTGGAGGGATACACTTCACCATGGTTTTTTTCAAGACTCGCCGCTGCTACACAGGGCGTCTAGAGCAGACTGACATTTATGGACCAGGACCCTTCTTGGAGATAGGGGTAATACCATTCATTGTACAAGACACCGATGCCCAATACGATGCAAGATTAATTAGTCTATTCTCGCAGGACCTTATTTCTCCCACTAGGACATCGGTAAGCTGGTTTGAAGTCAAGCAATACAAAAATGTTGTCATTCTCTGGGATACCTCACCAAGCGTTTTTGCAGCCTTCGAGAACCTTATGGAGGACTTTCTCTCAGTTTTCCTGCCTTCATCGCTTGGTTAATACAGTACGAAATCGATACCGCCTGGTTATTTCCCCAAGATTTCCCCGAGCCATGTTCTGGATTGCTTCCTTGAAGAGCTAAAGGTGAAGCATGCCGACGAACGGTGCTCGTATATTTCCACGACGTGACCTAAAAACTGATCATGGATCGCAACCGTCTCCCTGTTATCTTGGAGCACTCGCTGACGTTCCTCTAGATCAACTCTTGTACTGGGAACGAAGATAATCGCTGTTGAAGTAGGCTGAATATACAACCAACCTCTCGGCGACCACTGGATGCAATTCGCGAAGCTCCATAGGCTTCCAGAGTCATATTCTTCAACCTCTTTACGAAAGCTCGTCGGCAATAGTGAAATATATCCCATCTCAATTCGATGGACAGAATCGCTCAGAAGCAACGCTTATGTCCGGGGTCAACGACTCCACTGAACGCCAAGCGCGACCAGTCCCCGTCGATTCTGGTTTCCCAACTTTCAATCCGTAGATTCTCCGCATTTCTGAGCGGGACGACGGATAGGAAATTGGTATAAAATGCACATAGAGTGCACCATTGACTCTTCGCTTCAGTGCCTTGTTCCTCGAAGTCGCTTATCTAGGTCGCTCTTCTCGTCGTCTTCAAAATGAAGTTCCTTTCATTTTTGGCTTGCACTTTGGCACTTGCCCCAGTTGCCTTCTCCGCACCTCCTAAAACCGATGCCAACCCATATGTTGGCAAATCAGTTTTCGCCAACAAGGGCTACGCCGCAAAGCTCGAAGAGACCATCAAATACTTCAACGAGCAGGGTGATTCATTGAACGCAGCCAGGACTAGGACTATCCAGAGAACCCCAACCTTCTCGTGGATCTCCGCTTCCGCTGACGTAGGTCCATGATATATACCTGACTGTTTTACGTTTAACGCGTTTTTTAGGTTTCGAACATCAAAACCCTCATCAAGGATGCCACAGCTGCCCAAGGCTTTGGATTCCTCAGCAAGCCTCAGCTCGTGCAAATTGTTGTCTACAATCTTCCTGATCGCGACTGCTCTGCCAAAGCCTCAGACGGTGAATTCAACCTCGACAACGACGGCTTGAACAAGTACAAGGCCTTCATTGACTGTAGGTCCTTCAAATACTGCGACGCATCTTTTTTTGACCGTTCTTTTTCTTTCCAGCGATTGCGAAGGAGCTGAATACTCCAGCAGCAAAGAAACTTAGCTTCTCCCTCGTCCTCGAGCCAGACTCACTCGGTAACGTCGTCACCAACTTGAGCGTTGAGAAGTGCGCCAAAGCTGCTCCCGCCTACAAGGAGGGTATCGCCTATGCCATCGCCAAGCTCCAATTCCCCAACGTTGCCCTCTACATCGATGCAGCTAACGGTGGCTGGCTTGGCTGGAACGACAACCTTGCGCCTTCCGCCAACCTGTTCGCTGAGGTCCTCAAGCTCGCCCAGGCCATCCGTCCAGGTGCCAAAGTCCGTGGCCTCGCCACCAACGTCTCCAACTACAACCAGTTCATTGCCCCCGTCCGCGAGAACTTCACGGAATCGGAGTGGAATAACTCCTGGGACGAGACCCACTACGTCGCTGAGCTCGTTCCCCATCTCGAGGCTGCTGGCTTCCCTACGCACTTCATCGTCGACCAGAGTCGCTCAGGACGGGCTGGTATCCGCCAGGAATGGGGCCAGTGGTGCAATGTCAGGAATGCAGGCTTCGGAACGCGTCCCACCACCGACCAGGCCGTGATCCAGAATGCCGCCGTTGACGCTCTTGTCTGGGTCAAGCCCGGAGGCGAATCTGACGGTACCTCTGACGAGAGTGCTGCCCGCTTCGACGTTGTTTGCAGGAGCCCAGTCGCCCACGTCCCCGCTCCTGAGGCTGGCTCATGGTTCAACGACTATGTCGTCAACCTCGTCAAGAACGCCAACCCACCGCTTGCCCCTACTTGGTCCTAGAGCGCCAAAGAGCGTAAAACCTTATTTATACCCTCAAATGGCTGTATTTATAACTCCATGCGAATTATGTCTGATTTTGATAGAATACAGTCGCAATGCAATCGGAAAGACCCCGTACCCCTCCAATTAAGAATCAAAAGATGTTGAAATGAAGAAAATGCACCGATCCATATGAATCGTCATCACTTCCACCTTGATTACTACCACCATGGTGGTTTACATTTGCACCTTCAGTGTTCACCAATCAAGTTGCCGATTTTTGTAATTGCGCTCTCGAGTTTCGTCTTTGTTGATGACAGTGGCACAAGTGGCACCTCCGCCTCTAGCATCCCTTAATTATCACCCCCCATTCGCCCCAAACGTACTAGCAACGGTGTCAAGAGTAGTGTAGCACTATCCAGGATCTTGATGCACCAGAGACAAAGCTGCAGCCCTCATGCTAGAAGACGTGTTGAAGGCAATTGCAATTGAAGGTTAACAAGGTTAACAACATTTGCGACCCGACGATGACAATGACAGGGAGAGACTCGGAGTGATACACAGAATAATTATAAAAACCTGGGCAAGCTGCGACGTTGGCACCAACAATCCCGATGTTCTGAGCGCAAGCTCCGAGTCAATAAGAACGACCCCTAAAGCCTTAGGGATTCGAAAGATGCTAGATTAATTAATCTATTCTCACAGGCCGTTATTTGAAGTTATTTCTCCCGCTAGGACATCATGATCGGTAAGCTGGCTTGAACCATCCCTCAATCAACACAAAAATGTGGTCATACTCTGGAATACCTCACCAAGCATCTTGCACCCTTGGAAAACCTTGTACAGAACTTTCTCTCAGTTTTTCCTCCCTTTAACGTCTTGTCAACGCAGTACCAAGTCGATGACGCCGGGTGGTTTCCCCAAGATTTACCCGAGCCATTTTCTGAAATGGTTCCTTGAACAGCTAAGGTGGAATACTATGTATGTTAAGTATTTGCCTCCAACTCTATTTTCACAATTCTCACAATGTTTATTCCTTGCTCCTCCATCGATTTATCTTCGTAGTCGTCGGATATTTCGACATCCCGTTCTTAAAGGTTCTTAACCAAATTCCAAATTTAGCGCATATTTACTCGAGGATTCCACTGTAAGCTCCGTTCAAGCGACGTACACGGTACAATGCCCCCGACGACTCTCCTGAAGATATTGAACCAATCTTGGATGCACAAGGTCGCCTTTACCGCGCTACAGACGCAAGAACTGACGTTTTCATGATGGACCTTTGCCGTTGGAACCTCGGTTTTCAGGAGTATGCCTGCCAGAATTCTGTCTTGGATAATTGGACGACCGAGATTACGACGGGCCATCGACGCAAAACTTGTTCTTCCCGTGCATTATATCTCGTCATTTCTCCACAAACTTGTGTTCGGCGAATGCTTGGAAATCATTGGACTGGATAATTCAATGGATCTTGGGTGTCTTAAACATGTCAGAAAACGCAATTCGTGTTCTGATTTTCTTCGTTCTCATCGCGGGAGGAACCAAGGACACCCACCAAAGTACATAACAAGACTATGTCGAGATTCGAGAAACCCCGGAAAAATAAAGTAACGTGAGTTGCGAGGTGGCGCATTGCTCGCTCTCCAGGTCAATGTAATCCTCGCAATGCAGATATCACGCTGACACACATGATTATCAGACGTATTTCTTCCGACTTGGATTGCAGATTACATCGTTAATCCTTACAACGAACAGTTCTCATATTTCAGGAGTAAAACTATGAAGAGTTGTAAAATGTTTTGGATCGCAACCGTCTCCTCGCTACCTGACACACTCGTTGACGATCCTCTAGATCAACTCTTAGACTGGGACACAGACAATCGCCGTTTAATTAGCCTGAACATATAGCAGACCTCTCGGCGACAAACTGGATGCAATTCGCGAAACTCCATACGCTTCCAGTGTCATATTCTTCAACCTCACAAAAGCTCGTAGGCAATAGTGAAATCGTGTCCGATATCAATTCGATGGACAGAACGGCTCAGAATCAACGCTTATGTCCGGAGTCAATGACACTGAACGCCAAGCGCAGCCATGCCCAGTCGATTTGGGTTTCCCCAGCTTTCAATCCGTAGATTCCCCGCATTTCTGAGCGAGACAACCGAGAGGAAAATGATATAAAATGCACGTAGAGTACACCGTTGACTCTTCGCTTCAGTGCCTTGTTCCTCGCTGTCGCTTATCTAGGTCGCTCTTCTCGTCGTCTTCAAAATGAAGTTCCTTTCACTTTTGGCTTGCACTTTGGCTCTTGCCCCAGTTGCCTTCTCCGCACCTTCTAAAACTGATGCCAACCCATACGTTGGCAAAACGGTTTTCGCCAACAAGGGTTACGCCGCGAAGCTCGAAGAGACCATCCAATACTTCAACAAGCAGAAGGACTTTTTGAACGCAGCCAGGACTAGGACTATCCAGAGAACCCCAACCTTCTCTTGGATCTCTGCTTCCGCTGACGTAGGTCCATGTCATATGCCTGACTGATTTACGTTTAACGCGTTTTTTAGGTTTCCAGCATCAAAACCTTGATCAAGGATGCCACCGCTGCCCAAGGCTTTGGATTCCTCAGCAAGCCTCAGCTCGTGCAGATTGTCGTTTACAATCTTCCTGATCGCGACTGCTCTGCCAAAGCCTCAGACGGTGAATTCCATCTCGACAACGACGGCTTCAACAAGTACAAGGCCTTCATTGACTGTAAGATCCTTTTCATACTTGCATTGCGCCTTTTTTGACTGTTTGCTTTCTTTCTAGCAATTGCCAAGGAATTGAACGCTCCAGCAGCAAAGAAGCTCAGCTTCTCCCTCGTTCTAGAGCCAGACTCACTCGGAAACCTTGTCACCAACTTGGGCGTTGAGAAGTGCGCTAAGGCAGCCACCGCCTACAAGGAGGGTATCGCCTACGCCATCGCCAAGCTCCAATTCCCCAACGTTGCCCTCTACATCGATGCTGCTCATGGTGGCTGGCTCGGCTGGAACGACAACCTCGCACCTTCCGCCAACCTGTTCGCTGAGGTCCTCCAGCTCGCCCAAGCCATCCGTCCAGGTGCCAAAGTCCGCGGTCTCGCCACCAACGTCTCCAACTATAACCAGTTCATTGCCCCCGTTCGCGAGAACTTCACCGAGTGGAACAACTCCTGGGACGAGACCCACTACGTCACTGAGCTCGTTCCCCATCTCGAGGCTGCTGGCTTCCCTGCCCACTTCATCATCGACCAGGGTCGCGCAGGCCAGGCTGGTATCCGCCAGGAATGGAGCCAGTGGTGCAATGTCAAGAACGCAGGCTTCGGAACGCGTCCCACCGCTGACCAGGCTGTGATCCAGAATGCCGCCGTTGATGCTCTTGTCTGGGTCAAGCCTGGAGGTGAATCTGACGGTACCTCTGACGAGAGTGCTGCCCGCTTCGACGTTGTTTGCAAGAGCCCAGTTGCCCACGTCCCCGCTCCTGAGGCTGGCTCGTGGTTCAACGACTACGTCGTCAACCTCGTCAAGTATGCCAACCCACCCCTTGCCCCTACTTGGTTCTAGAGCGCCAAACACGCATAAAACCGTATTTATACCCTCACATAGCTGTATTTATAACACGATGTGAATTGTGTCTGATCTTGATAGAGTACAGTCGCAATGCCATCACAACCTGACCATCACAATCATAGAACTGATAAGTTTTGAGACCAGCTTTATCCAACATCCAACAGACATGAAGAGAAAAAACGAGGCACAAAAAAACTCCAGGATATATCTTGAGACAGGTTTCTGGGGCCTGATATGTCCAGATTATGACCAGTAGCATGAACAGTTATCGTAATATTGTCGCCTTTTGCCGTGCTGAATTGCTACCAGAGTCCAGAAGAGTGCTGGATGAGTGAAAGTCTGTGGAACGGAGTTTTTTCCTTTTCGAATCCGAGTTCCACTTCCCATCAACGTCACGTGACCAAATCGCACATGCCGCACGCTTGAACTTGTAACTTGCTTGAAACGTCCACCACCGTCCGCCTTTTGCTTCTCACTTGCGACGAGGAATGTGAGCTAGTTTGAACTGGCACTCTCTTATTTTGTAAAGGAAACGACTCACAATGTACATTTCATTCTTTGTGTTAAGTGGGGAGCATGTCATCTTCACATTTCTAATCCTGCTCCACACATGGGGCAGCATAGCATTCAGCAGGAGCCCCAAGCTTTGTTTTGACAAGCTCCATTGGCGTCCTATCATCATAGTGGATATAATATCATACAATAAAGTTTATTCAAAGCCTTTTATTTAAATATAGGGGCAGCTCAATTTTATCCACAAATCCTACCCCATCGAATAATGCGATTCTCTACGGTCCTTGTTTCGACATTTTTTGCCGTTTTGGCTGGGACTACAGTGCTCTCTAAACCCACACCAACGAGTCCAAGTATTTATAGATTCAGGGACAAAGGTGGTGCTTCTCCAGATGACAGTGATCTAACCCCTGCCCAGCGCTACGCGCGCGATCTCTATAAGAGAGCGCCAGCGCCTACCAAAAGATGTACGTACCGATGGGGTTGTGATTTTAATTTAAAGGTCATAAAATTCTTCTTCTTTTAACCAGACACAGCCAAAAAACGACAAACGTCGCCATCGGCAGTACCAACACTGGCGGTGGTAAACGTTGGGGCTACGAATCAGGATACAGGATACTATGTCGGTTATGCTGATATTACCTGGCGGGGAGTCGAGCTTGGTCCTGAGAAGAGTCAAAACAGTAGCTCGGAATTTGTGATTCACTACAGTTCGAGCTGGAAGATTAATGAGGAGCAGACTGTTGGGTCCCATCAAGCACTCGATGTATGTTTTCAAATCTTGCCCATACTTCTACATCTCGAAGACTCGAATGATGGATTGATCACATGAATTTAATAGGGATTTTATATTCTAGGATTGGTGCAACGAGAGGGTGATTCATTGACGCTTGGTCAGGGAAGTTCAAGGTACGTATATAGTTGCATTTTCGAGCGAATGGACAACTGATGACCCGACCGGCCGTTTTCCTTACCTAGTGCTGTCTCATTAGCCGGTGTCGAAAATTGGGGTACGCCTCTTAAATATTCATAACTATAATACCTTGTCATTGATCAGAATTCGGGTCACAGTCTCTCCTGGATCTCCCCCCTCGTTGGGATGGAAGAATCAAATAACAGGAAGCGCCGACCGAGGGATCGAAACCAATGTTTGGACAATCGACTATTACGAAGGGACTATGATTCCTGTGTGGGTCAACCCCGATGGATGTACGTGGACAATTTGAAGTCTTCACAATTTACCTGAGGCTTGAAGCCCTGCTCTAACGCCGACATATGTACCTTTGTCGTTTCGTAGCACGCGCTGAGTTGACTGTTATCACCGATGGTGGCGTCGACCTTCTTGCGACGGGTGATCTTGAGGCGTTTAATGCTCAAAATAATGCAGATTGGTTCCCTGTGGTATGTGGTCTATGGTAAAAATGATCCGTCGATTCTCAAAGATTGAGCTATTTTCTTTTGACAGAAACTGGCATTTAGCATTCCGAATTGACTTTAGGCTTTCCATTCGACCTGACTTGCGCAAAAGACCATTGCTATATTGTACAAGAACAGTTCATTTTCGAACATATTGCATAGGTGTTATACTTTTAACATTATGATAGCATTCATTCTGTATAATGATACAATAACGAGATACTCATAATTACACTAGTACTCTACTCTTGCGAAACGTTTTATTAGTCGTGCCCCTCCTCGGAGCAAATAGACGGATTACGGCTCGAATATGCTGTATTAATTTAATACTTCCGTAGCTTGACGCCAGTCTGTTGTAAAAATGGCTAGACTGAACAGCTTTCTTTGCCTCCGAGCGACAGATTTGGTGGGCGTAACGTCGGTCGAGGACGCGTGGATGACTGGGAAATTCAGCCAATGAGGACCAGCGGATTTAACCTCGAGCTCCCCCAGTGGGCAATGGGCAAGCTTCACTGCGCGTGCGCTTTCGCCGAAGTCTCCGGTCAATTTGACACCGTCACGATTTGAGGGCTGGCCAGCCTACCACGCGCCTACAGTAACATAACACTCTGTAGAGGAAGGATGTGAAGAATCACAGAAGATATCCCGGAACCTGCACAAGTATTCGACATGTACTTATAGAATTCTCATTCAAGCACCCAGAATGTCAATCACCGGATCTAGAGCTGTTTGCTTGCTATTCAGTTTACTTCTATGTTATTCTGGACTCAATGTTCTGAGAATTGTCTGGAGAAGAGTATGCTTTCTTCGATTGATGCAACTGTACGAAGCAATTGGTATTCCCAAACCGTTACTCTTCTTCAGTGTTTCTCTCACCGGCGTGTTTGGTATCATATGTACTGCACGCTTCTCAAATGGCCTGAAGTATATATATTCCAGGGCCCCTTCGTGGTTTGTAATGAACTGTCACGTCGCTCGGGGTGTTTCGATAACCAATATATAGCATGGAGTATTTACTGCATAATAACTCCAAGCTGAAACTTTGCTGTCGAAGGCGAGATGATGCAAAAGATTCGCCTCATTTCAATGGAACTCGGAGAATGATATCACCTCTCATATGTATCCCTGCAGCAACGAGGAGAGGTCTAAACCTTGTTGAAACACAACTCCACCAGATAACTGGGTTGTCTGAATTCAAGGTTGAATAGTCCTGAGAATTCACGTAAAGAGTTGGCGGAGAACATGATCAGCAGACAAGGGTAGCGTGGATAAGAAGGAGGACGAGTTTGGGGTTCAGGAACATGTGACTGATGCAGGACGGGGTCAGCTGGGGTAACGGCGACTCTCACCATTCTTTCCTTTGTACTTTACACTTAGACGCCTCATTTCTTAGACTTGCAGAAGAAAAAAAAAGTATCGGAAGACTCAGCAGGTTATCTTCAAGGTTGACCTGGAACCAATATCCAGGCTAGATCCCCCTGTGCTGCCTTATAACGACATTTCTTGGTCGGTTTTTCGTGCGTTTATTGTTCTGCGTGAAGTCACCTCTGAAACATTTCTTTATCTGTGTAGTAGACTGTTAGATTACTGTAGGATCATCATATCTGATCCTTCTGACGACAATACGACGACGGGAAAAGAAGAGTTTCAACAGAAAAATTAGAGCTGGCGACTGTTGACCGTTTTCAGCAGCTCCTGAACCTGGGCGGGCCCTTAAAGATGGAGCGTACGACATCTGGCTACGATTTTGCGGATGAGGAAGACCGCAGGAGCAGGTTCCAGAATACAACGAGTGCTGAGAATGGATCAGCATCTCTTCGGGAACGAGCAGCCAGCCAACCACCCCGAACTTCCTCTCAGGCCGAGAACATACCCTCCTCATTCGTATCATCTCCACCTTCCCAGCACTTTCTCCCTTCTTCACTTGGCGGTACTTGGTCATCATCTACAACATCTTCCGCACGACTGCTGGGCGCATCTTCTACTCGTGGACAACCAGTTCCAATCAGAAGTTCTTCGTTTTCAGCTCACCAACAGGGGCAGTTTTCATCAGTTATGAGGGACAGAGCCTTTCCGTCGACGTTTGAGGACGACGAGGACGCAGAATCATTGGACGACGCCTACGATGAGCGATACATGCTCGCTGCTTACAAGGGCAGAGGATTTAACGACCCAACACGCAGTCGATCACAATCACTCGCTACGGGTCGCGCAGGAGCTGTGGGAAGTCCCTACCTTGGGACTTCTGCCATGCAGAGTTGGAACGAGTCATACATGAACTCCAACGCTCTCAACATCCCAGGCGGCGGAGGAAGTGGGGCACAGCGTTATGGGGAGTACAGTAACAAACCACCAGGCTCAAGCCGGTACGGTTCTCTTGGCACTATTGGTCGATCTCCTACCAATATTCACTCACCCTCTTCCCTGTCTGGTGCTGGCTTTTCCAGCAGACAGCAGCAGGCTGATATCACCAACATGAGTCCCTTTGTGAGGGATGTTGGCCAGATCCTACTCGATGATGGCTCTGCATTCCGTGAGCTTTGGGCAGGAATGAACCCACCCCGTGATGAAAACGGAGGCGGGGGCAGTGGCACAACAAGTAGACGACACAGTGTCAGTGTTGTACAACCAAGACGTGGAAACATTGTTGGGTTTCACCCAGCAAACGAGTCTGCAGTCGCGGACGACCCACCAGTCATGTCTCGTTCAACCTTCCAGTCGGCCTTTGGCCCAGGACGTGGTGGCAGCGGCCTCTTGCTATCTGACGATGATCTCGCGAGCGATCTAGGTCTCCTCAATCTCAACCCAAACGACAAGTCTTTGGCCTCATCGTCATCTGTTCATCCTCCAAGCCAACCGGCTTCCCTGCCCATTTACGCGCCTTTGTCACGGAGCCCACCTTCCCGAGATCTAACTTCAGCATACCAAGGAATCAATCTCTCCATCCCATCTGGAAGCAGCTATCAATCTCGCCAACCCATTGCTACTCCAAGTGATGGTGGGTTCTCTGGTGGAGGAGGAAGTCCCCCACGTTCCACTGGCGGACCAGCAGTTGGACTCTACGAGCAACATCTGGTTGACAACCAGCTTGGTTCCAACAGAAACCAACAATCAGAGCTCACTGCTCGTTATATTCCCGGACAGGGTATTCAGTACCTTCCATCCCAGCAACAGCAGCAACAACCCCCTTCACCTTACATCCGCCAACGTGCGCCATCATACTCTAGCACTGGCGGAATGCAATCTCCTGTCTCTCCAACCTCTACTCGAGGGATCAACCCACAACAAGGGCCATTTTACCCACAGACCCAACGCCGTCTCTCAGACGCTCATCACAATCAACCGGCTACACCAACGTCAGCACATCAACAACAGCCGCCGTCGCTTTCTGATCTGGGCAAAGGTCTGCCACTCCATGCTGTTCCCAACAACTGGCCGCTCTACATTGTAGAGTTCAAAGCCGGTAGGACAGACTTGTTCTACGCCACAGATCCACAGCTGGCCGTTGATTTGCGCGTTGGTGACCTGGTAGTTGTCGAGGCTGATAGGGGCAAGGATTTGGGCAAGATTGTTAATGACCGTATCACAATCAGCGAGGTCGAGGCTTTCCAAAGGGACAGGGACAGTGCTGCTAGTCACAATTCAGGGCTCGATGCCAATGGCCAGCCTGTCAGCCCTGGAGGTGGTCCTTCAGGAGGGAGCAGCAAGAAGGAAATCAATCCCAAGATGATTTATGGGAAAGCAACTCAACAAGATGTCCAGTAAGTATTCCTTTTTGAACTTCTTTTTTTGGTCCTCTGATATGCGTTAATACGACCTTGTTGTTTCATTTTTGTCTGCCTCTTTTGCTTTTTGATTGACGCGTTCTTTTCCTTTTTTTGCGCAGGCTTCTTGCTACGAAAACCCAAGACGAGCTCAAGGCACTTCAGCTCTGCCAAACTAAAGTCAGAGCCAAGAAATTGCCCATGGAGGTCATCGATGCTGAATACCAATGGGATCGCCGCAAGCTGACTTTCTACTTCATTGCGGAGAAGAGGATTGATTTTAGAGAACTGGTCAGGGAACTGTTCAGGTATCGTAGTCAAGCTTCCTCCTTTATAGTTTGGCACCCGTTCTCATTGGTGATCCTTCCACTTCTTTCATATTCGCTTGTCAATTCCATCTAGGCTCTACAAGACACGTATTTGGATGGCCTCCTTGCAGGGAGGTGGTGGGTTCGAGCAATAGCCCACCAATTCACCGCCATTGGCACATTTCAATTTTGGTTATTTATTTGCTTCAGGTAGTTTCTTGCAGTACAATTGCGCCGTTGACCGCTGGTTTGAGGTTGAGAGGGGAGAGGGGGAGAGAGAATGGGCGAAGTGTAATGTCTGGGGGATGGGAATGGGGAATACCAGCTTGAATATCCGTTGCATTGCTGCAGCAACCAGAATCTAATCTATCAACTCGGGACTATGAACCCACATCGTTGTATTTCCTGCGAACACCCACACAATTTCTTGCGATATCCCGCCCATGTTTCTTTTGGTTAGCTGCGCCGTTTACTCCCCTAACGGCTACTGGGAGACCTTGGCGAACATATGCCGCCTTCAAAGAGGAACACTCATGTCTGTTCTTGACGCGACTCAGTAATCTTAATTTCTTCGCCTTGCACTCTTTAGCAGTAACCACACACGCGGCCGTCCGAACTTGCGACCACCACGACACCCATTGGGTAGCCCCAAGTACAAATTTCACGCGTTATCAAAGCATATTCTTCTGCCATATACTTTCATCTCCACAATACTCAGGACTGCGTTTTCTCTTCCATGTCATCATTCAGCTCGTCTCAAGAACCCTTAAATATCCGTCAAAGAACCGATTCATACAAATACGATCAACATCACAGAGCTGTGCCCACTTCGAATTCAACGTCGCAACCCCGAGTCACTCATTCACATCCGGATCCTACATCGTGCTCGTCCTCGAAAAATCACTCTCATACACCTGTATCTCTCTAATAGCCCACAAAAGCATTGTCACTGTCAGGGCTTCGACTTTTCCTCGTTCTTTCGTTTTCATCTCTCGACGCGTCTTGTCACATCCACTCTACACATCGTACATACATACACAACCCATAAAACCTACAATTTGAACATTACCTCTGACGGACCACGACTTGAATTTTGAGGTTCGTCGTAATCATGCCCCACCCTTTCTTCTTTTTCCTCCTTCAATTCGTTATTCTTTTTTTTTCATCATTTTAAATTGTATTGGTGTACGATTAGCACTGCGCGCCGACTTTTTCCTGCTTACCTGCGTTTCTTTTATCTCGAATTTTCACTGTATGTCATATTCCACAATTCGTCTCATCCGTGTCCAAGGTTTCATCCCATTGTACTTCGTACGCTCAGACATTTTTCCGCTCTCAATCCCATTTCACTGCTTTCGTTGGGGTTTTTCTTGCAAAAAAAATGTACCATAGTATACGTATACTGTACATATGTTGTCGTCGTTCATATTTTAACTTCCAATCTTGTCGTTTGGTTTTCTTGATTTTTAATGTCACTAAACGAACACTAAACGAACACGACATTGGCTAAATTCTGGTGTTTTTGATGTCAGGTAGAGGTCAATACTCTGATAGAGAGGCGAATATTTGACGGAATCGTCGAGGGTGCAGGAGAAAGCATCTGTGGTGTTTATGATAGATCTACAACATTTTTACAACATATTTAAAACCCATACTATGAAATTAGAGGAATCCTCCGCCACTGCCAGAGCCAAATCTGTCACCCAGTCCTTTGGCTTCTTTCAACATCTGTTGTCGTTTGTCATCATCCATTAGGCGACCCCCAAGGCCCATATCGCGAGCATGGTCCCATATTGGTTTATCTTTGGGATCTTCAGCCTTCCCAGAAGCACTGTGCTGGTCAATGAGTGAAGGTCCACGTTTTTGTTTCTGCAATATCATGAAACGAGTAGAAATTAGAATATGGCCATAAGCAAAAGAATTTAAACGAGAGACTGACGGTGTACTCTTCAACCCCCCTCCTGATATGCGCTTCCTCTTGTTTCCTCCGCCGTTTCGCTGCTGCTTCTTCGTCATTTGCAGGAGCATCCGTCACTCTTCGCTTTTTCCCCGAGACCTCATCGGCGAGTCGCTGTTGTCGTTCGGCTGGTGTCTCTGTCCATAGTGTCATATCCTTATTTCCAGCAGGCGCTGCATTGCTGCTACGCGAGAACTGGCGAGATTTCTGCAACTTGCTTGGGTCAAGATCTAGTAAGAAAACGGGATGAGAAGTACGATAAGGTTGAAAAAGGCAAGAATAACTGACTGCCTAGTAAACTGGAGGCATCTGGAGGAACCAGCATCCATTCATCGCGTTTCACTGCTTTGGGATTTTTGGCTTCCTAGCATCATTGACCACGAATGAATTAACTTAATACGTTTCAGTCAATAAAAAAAAAGGGAGGTGCACACCTCCGCTAATTTCTTCCTCTTCTCTTCTCTCTCAAGGAACTCCTTCACCGCATCAGATTGCTGGTGCTGCATGCCAGCGGGAAGAGGTTTTGGACCAATGTCATCATCTGAATCGTCATCCAACAAGGATGCATGTGCCTTAGGGTCGTATGTGGGGGCATATGTTGGCAAAGCAGGTCCAATGGTTCTTTTCTGAGGCCCTGAAAACGAGGAGGAAGCAGCAGGAGGTGGCATAGAAGGTCCTGCAGGGGGTCTTGAAGGTCCAATATTTCGTGAGCCTGAGCTAGTTGAAGGGGGCATAGCAGGTCCGATACTTCTCGACGCCGAAGATGATGGTAGCGACGGTCCAATATCGTCTTCGTCAGATTCTCCGTCGTTTTTGGAACCATTCAACAAATGAGCAGGTATAGAGGGACCAATGCTCTTGGGTAGCCGTGGACCATCATCGTCGTCCTCGCTGTCATTCACAGATGTCTTTGGCTGAGATTGACTCAACAAGTGTGCTGGTATTACTGGGCCGATTGACGGCGCACTGTCGTTGGGCTTGCTAGAGTCATCCTCTGATTCTGAGCGAGAGCGTTGTTGAATCAGGTGGGGTGGAATATCAGGACCAACGAAGGACATGCCTGGCGATGTTTAAAAGCTTGATAAATAAACTGTTGACAGCAAACAAAGACGTTTGCTCGCCGTGTCCGTCGCTGAGCTAGTATTTGGCTTTGACCATTGTGTCAAACAGTCCAATTGACGTCATATGCAAACTACATGATATTGATTGGTGACTGCTACAATCTACAGAGTCTTGAAGACGACATTATAAGCCAATTACCAGATTTTGTGTAGCGAGGAAGTTCAACCCCTTCAAGTTTCAGGCAATAACAGGCGATCTGTTGTTTGTATTGTGTCTTTAACGGACATCGATTGACTCGATGACCGACGCTGTGTCGGTCGACTCGGACGTTCAAACAGTGATGTAATATTGTTTGAATACAATAGGGCACTGACACAACTGACTATGTACCTGAAAGCTAGATTATGGGCCAAATAGTATCACCAGTTATGGGAGTTGCGAGGAGGTGCAGATCCTGTCCAGCAATGATAGGCTGCCGCCACGGTATAATCGGCAACATACAGGCGGTATTCGCGCGAGCAATTCTGCATAAGCTTTAGCAAACCTTGTACGCATTGTGTGGACCAGTCTGCACATTTGACATCAGCGCATACCCCAATGAACAGAGAACCCTACTACTATCATATAAAAAAAGTACTCACATACGCAATATATATTTCTGTCTTCTTTCCTGACAGTACGCACGTGCTCTCGGTAATCCCATACTGTCTTCAGTTTGCATCGATTGGATCCTTTTACTTCCACATAATCCTCGGTTTTCATGGTGATATGCGTTACTTCATGCAAAACGGACATTCCACGGCGCCTTATAGTGGCAGGTCCAGTCGTCAGGTCGTAGAAGCCGCTATGAAAAATTATACCGGGGGAAGGGACATCTACTTCCGTTACATGGGCAATGGCTATTCCATGATCATCCGCGGTAGGGGGTACGTTGTCCCCCCAAATCATAACGTGAGCATCGTATGTGGCTGTGAGAAGGTCTAGGACCTTGTTCCGATAGTCTTTATCTTTGCCAATGCCATAGTACTTGTTCAAGACTTCCCGTTTCGCCTTGTATTGTTCATCTTTCGACTTGTAGTTGTGCAAAGCATCAATTAAACAATAGAGAGCCTGATTTGCTAATAGAATTTGATTAACAGGGTCAGCTCATGTTTTTGGTATTAGGAATGCGACAAAGCCTACACACCGAATAGCCATGCTTGCTCCTGAAAGTGGGGATCGTGCCAAACACCTGGTCCCCTCGTTGTGTGCCCGTTTGGGTAAGTTACCACATTCAGTTGGCTCAAATCTGGCTGCATTAACGCGGTACTGAATATAGGTTTCGACACTGCGGCAAACAAGTTGTACAAGTCGGTGAGTTCGTTTGAACGTCAATCAGAATAACCCAACTCGCGACGAGCAGTGAGCACAACTTCAAGTTGCACAACTCGTCATAAAAGTTTTTTTTTAAAAAAAGAAAAACTCACATAGAGAAAACAAGAAGTAAATGATATATCGAAGACGAAAGATAAACATGATTGCAGCACTCCAGGTGGACAATCTGGTATATTTGGTTTGGGGCTAAAATGCATTTAAGCGCTCATATAGCTCCATGAAAAAATAGGAATTTTAACTCACGTTTTTGTGCGTCGAACGCTTGAATAGAATTAAACTGGGGTGCTTAGTGTATTACTGATTTTTTTTCGGCCTATAAATAACCAAATTCTTAGCCGTTTTCCGATTTGGGAAACAGAAGGGCTGGTTTATTCGCGGAAAAATCAAATCACATATCTTCTCAAAACTCGATTGCAACTTTTTCTTGCGTTTGGGGCAGTGATGCATGAGATCCAAAGCTCTAAACTGTTACTATGTTGCAATGCCTTGTAGACTTCCGTGGAGCAAGATCATGAGTTACTTAAGGATCCTGAAGAGAGTGAAACATATATATAAATACTGAGTCTCTGGAGTTCCGAGGCTTTGCAGCATTTCACGGTACCGGTTGACCGTTGCGCTATGCTCTTCTAATACCCGTATTCTGTCAGATCTCGAGGCATATCTCCTCTCGGAGAGGAAATTGCTCTCTGGATCACAATTAGTGCAACAAAATGTTACTGGTGAAACAGTACGCTTATTTTTTTCTGACAAAAGTACCCAGAAAGCATGTTAGAATTCTCAGGTAGACCCCTTGGCCTTAATTCTCAGCCTTGCAGCATGGATCTCAATGTGGGGTGGGTATCGTGGGTATGTTGAAGCATGCACGAGAAAATTACTCGCAACGGCAAGATCTAGGCGTAAATTCTGCAGACTTTTGGGTCTACTATATTTGAACCTATCATCGAAACTCATCAAAATTTTGAAACGCAAGCGTCGACATGATATTTTTCTTATTCTTCTTTTTTTTTCCTCTGGCACAAGAGATTCTTATCACTGATGCATCATGCCACTGAACCCCTTTACGAGTCGGAGCCTCTTACAATAATTATAAAACGTAGACAATACTTTTCGCTTGATTTTTGGGCATCAAAAAGGGACATTTCTGGAGCACTTGAGGCAAAAATATTCCTAGGAATTCATTGACACAGAAGTCGCTCTCTGAGACCTTTTTTTGGACTGTCCTCAAAGGTTTTCCTGGCGTAGTATTTATAATCCATTGAGGATCTCACTATAGCGCACCCATTCCGAATAGCGGTGTGCTGCGAGAACTCTGGAGTCTGACTTTCGAGCGCTCAAGACTTCCTTTGTAGGCGTTCATCAGAGTGATGACGCAACTTCCTCTAATTGAGTGAGGGCAGCCTCTTCCATCACGGCATTGACGTCAGCATCAGAACAAAGTCAAACTATGTAGTTAGTTCCTCCGAGTCGTTCGTCCTCGTTTCTCGCTCCAAGCCCAGTCCAAGCCAATCCAAATCAAATCCAAATTCCAAGCTAAGGACTTTTTATCGACGATGGCCACAGCTACTACTAGCACACCACCCTCCCCATAAAACTTGAAATAGCATTACAACTTTGGGCACATCCTACAAATTCAGGATCTATCGCGCCCCTTCGTGTCAGATGATGTCACATTCCAATTTTTTGTCATCAACACTCGAAAAATAAAGGGAATTGTATGTTTTATCTACTACTAGCACTTGTTTCCGTCTAGGTACTTAATTCGTAAGGTGGTCAGATATTTGTAAGACATATATTTTTATCTTTTAGACCAGGGGGTGGTAACCGGGCTGTTTTAGACTTGAGCTTGAGCAGCGAAAGTCAAGGGTCAAGGCTGTATGTACGCAATTTGGACATTCCTGAATCTGGTACGACCAGTCTATAATGCTGATATCTGTCAAAGCTATATGTCCTAATGGGTGCTACAGGGAATAAATTTACCGTTGGTAACTTCAGTCATACTTTACACAGTATGATTTACTGGCCTTTCCCTCAGATCAGAAGGAGGTCATATATTTTGGGGTAAAGTTATTGATTCAATAGGGTCATGAACAGCATTTGTTTAAATTTCGGGACTTGAAGTTATCAATGATCTACAGGGTTGGTGATAGGTACTTAGCGAATCTAAACTGGTGATCGTAATACTCCCCAACATTCAAAATCAGGTGTTCTACATGTGCTTTATTACCCAGTGAGACTGGGTTTACACATGGAATATAGGGAGCACGGCTACTGTGCTCCTCTCGTATCAATATCTGACGATCTGAAAGAGCAAGACGGACATTATGCGGTTTTAACAAGTCGACAAACTGTCTGAGTCGATGCTGTGGCTGCATATGGTACCTTGACGCTGATTTAGAAGCTAAGACGATGATTGAGTAGGGCACAACGAGGAAATAATACTCACCGGAATCATCATCACAAGAAGCCGGGGCCATTATCCAAGGGTGACGGTGGCGATGAAAGAAAACATTGGAGGCCAGTCTTAATGGAGCAAAAACGTACTTGTATTATTGCGCTATAATAGGGTCAAGACCATTCCTCGTTAACCAGCAAGGTAACATCGCTTTGACGTGTCAAGGTGTCATTCGAAGGATTGGACAGCGCATCAACGACAGACGCTCTGATGTTTATCATGCTAAGATGAGAGATTGCATTTTGGTTAAGCAAACGCACCATATACAGGTAGTTCCGCAAGGTAACTCTTGAGCCTCAAGCTCACTTGTCCTTCTGCGTGATGAGAGGAAATCCGTCTGCACGGGCGTACAAACGCCTCAGCATGGGCAATAGTCCCAAGGAGCGACTCGTAGAAGATCTGATGCTCTCAAGGTATCTTCGCCGTTCTTAACCCATATCAAAAAACAACCCCTATCTGTGACCCACGCTGTATTGCGCTTTCTTCATCGTGGCAGGGTTTCGAGATGTCGCCCGACAGCTTGCCTGGTTGCTTCAGTCAGGGAATGAAAAAAAAAAGCATTCACAAGGGAGAAAACGCGGCGTGCACTATGTTTGGATACGCTCCAAGTAAACTCTGCACGATGTGAGAATGCTGGGGGAAAGGTCCTGGTAAAGGGAGAGAACGTCTGAATTTATTTTTACATTATCGGGTAAGTCTACTGAATGAGAATAAATCATCCTCAGTAATTAAAATCGAGAAAGGCAAATTTGCACATACACGTACACAAGTTCATGAAATCAAAGAGTGTATAAGAAATCTGGATGCCCTTCCAAAGGTCCCACAGCTCCCGCACGACGTAATTGATTGCGACGATGGAATACCAAAGTGGTAAGGATGACCAAAATGATCGCAAATATTTGCAATCCCATCGTAGCCCACATCCCGTTAACATATCTAATGCAAATAAAAGGATCGTGAGTTCCAGGCAGATTTAATAATCGGGCAACAGACAACGAACTTGGGATAGTCCTTCTGACGGAACACGGTGGAGGCCATAATTCCGCCAATTCCACCTGACATAATGATGGTCGCTGTCTGCACAGACCGTTTGCTGTGACTGCGGATGTTATTGGCACTCTAACAAAAAAAAGGGTCAATACTCTCATGGTATCAGGAGGATTTCTCCTTATGAAACATACGTAGGCCAAAACTGCAGGTACACATCCTGTTGCTCCCGCGTTTGTGAGAAAGAGGCCAAAGTACCGGACGGGATTGGTAGGCGCATATGCAGCGACAGATAATCCAATAATCGTGATGAGATACTGGATTATCATCCATGGGGCACGAATCCTAGTTCGATCAGAAATCCAAGCAAACAAGTAACACGATGCGGCCTATGTAGACAGGGTTACACAATGCTCCATAAGAGTGTGGGAGCTACTTACAGCGAATACGTTCGGCGGGGCGCTCAAAAGAAACGCAAGTTTTTCTGAATACCCCATTCCTCGCAAAATAATGGTGACAAAAAATGCAATCGCATATGCAGGGACTGTTGCAGCCAAAAACAATCCGGCTAGAAATTAGAAGTTTAAATTAACAGTGTTACGATATCGCTAAAGGCAGTGGGTCTCACCGTATGCCCAAAGTACAGGATCTGCCAGGTGTTTGATGACCTTCTCCCAGGTCATCTCATCGGGGACAGAATCACCCCTATCAACTTCAACGCGATGCAGGATAAGCTTCAAATGCTCTGAAATGAATATGAATGGTTTAATAGGAGATTTTTGAATTTATACCTTCCGTTGTTTCTCATTGAGAAACCTGGCCCTATCCGGGAAGTCGGGGATGTAGAACCATGTCATTACTCCAAGAAGGATTGTGGCGGCACCTTCGATGAGAAATATCCATTGCCAACCGTTTAAGCCAGCTTTGCCGCGCAGTCGTGCAAGACCCCAAGCTGTTTTGCGTTTGGAATGTGAGATGCATAACACTTGATAGAAGCGAGACGCACCTAGGATAGAGCTGAAGCCACCAATGACGATTGAGCTCAAGTAAAAAATAGCAAGCCTTCTTTGAACTTCATAACGTGTATACCATGTGGTGATTATGAAGACCAGGGACGGGAAAAAACCAGACTATAAATCAAATGGGAGTAAAGAGTCAAGCCCAACCTGCCACCGAGTCGGCCTTTTTTTTCTCGCACCTCAAACACACCAAGAAATATACGGCACAGGCATAGATATCCCCAAGATGTCACAAAGGACATTCCCAGCTGCGCAATTCCCCAACCTACAACACAAATCGTCAACCAAAGACGGGCACCCATCCAACGTAGAAAAATGTTCCCCGGAATTTGCCTAGATGATAAGAAGAAATAAACATTGACACCGTCAACGAGACTGAATCACATACAATAATGTGTAGGGGATGAAATAAACCATCGAGGCAATGCTATATCGTTCCCCTACTCCCAAATCCTTGAATGATGTTTAACATATATCGATTTGGATGATGTGTATTGAATGCTTACTAGATCCTCTAGCATCCCAGCCGTACGAGCGACTCCAAGGTTGATTCTGTCGATGAGGGCAACTGCATACAACAGCCCTAATAACGGTAACATTCTGAAATCTACCATCAATCTGGAAAGAGCGTTGGCTTCAGTCAGTATCTTTGGACGCCCGATAGATGTTACTTACATAGTTCGTTTTTCGAATTTCGCATCAAATGTCTCTTCGTCGACCGACGTTTTCGATGTAGACCGGCCCTTCTCATCCAAGCTGGGGTTTGAGCTATGAATTCGTTCAAGCTGAGGTTCCCCGTCATTTTTGGAGCCATGGGACATCATGAAGAGTCGAGAATCGGCTAACGGGATTGTGAAGGTTGAGGGAAAGACGGCTGCATGATACGCGGGTATATATACGAAGGCGGGTATTTAGCCTTTGAGTTAGTCGTATAGGGTGGATCATCCATGATTCCTGATTCGTTTTCACTATAGGGTCCTGAGCTTTGGCATGTGGTGGGATCCAGATTACAGGTCGTTTGTTCCTGTTCATCGTACAACCCGAATCTCAGACCGGCTGCTCTTTCATTGAAAAGACATAACCTTTCGAATGGGTCTAGCTGATTCCGTCCGATGAAAAGGGTTCTTTCTTCCCTTCATGTCCAATGATGATTCAGCTTCCTAACTCCGGGATGTGGAGGGGAGAAAATTCTGAGATGGAGAAACAAGCACACTATGTTCAATTTTGTCTTATGATGGTCCGCCGGCACTAAATGACATAATGGTAAACAATTCGTCCAGGATCATCCATATGCAAGTAAGAAGTAAGTGTACTGACTGAGATAAAGGTACTCGCGGTTTTCAAAGCTGGAGGCGCTACAGGATCTGAATACGCCGTCTCAGGAATGTGCACGCATCACATATATAGCACATGCATCTCCTGCGGGTATTTAACGGAAAAAGCACAGGGTAAGAGGTTCAATGCGACTGGCAATCTCCATTCTCGATGCTTGATCCTCTGTCGGTTCTCTGTCAATGAATGCCAAGTTGAAAGAGAGCAGGGCTGTCACATCTCGACTTGCGTAAGACGCATTACCGGACTGTCGGGGAAGTCATCCAATCAATATTTTAGAGTAATACTTATGCACAGGATCATGGATATTATGCGGTTTCGTTTTATGAGAATTTATGGGTTGCAGGCGGTGAGAAAGTGATGGACGTTAGGAGTTATCGAATGTCATTGAAGGTCTGTAGCTCGTTTGTTGGCTCTTGTTTGGCGCTGATAGTGCTGATAGTTGGCCTAATAGTGCTCCTTTCCTTCAATCATTATCCAGGATGGGTCCACAAGGGCTGAGTGTTTTTTGAATGAAGCAGTTCTAATCTTAGCCATGGAATCACGATGTTTGCCCAGAAAACTGGTAATCCATTGATTCAACCTGACATGGGCCCGCAATCAACGCTGCTATGACCAAACTCACAGACTCGCAAACATTAGTAATGGTATATTGATAATTGCTTCGCGGCCTGCTTCAATTCAGTCGGGTCAATAGGATTCGGAGTTTTGGATCATGTTGCGCATTGGAAATATGTATTCGCATCGTACAATTGGTATTCAAAGAGAAAATTTAGAAATTTGTGGTCGATCTAGAAAACGGAAAAGGCCCAGTTGATCGCAGGAAGAGAAAATATTTCGCGGCGACTTCCGTCCTCATTACAAGGTATAGAAGAAGTCCTCGTTGCCTTCAAGTTCAGTCAGCTTGCCTTCTCTGCGCAGCCTATTGCGGCGTGCAAGAATATAGGTTGTGACTCCAAGAAGAGCAATCATAGCAATCTGGAAACCAATGGTGGCGAGGATACCAGGGGTATACCTATTTCAAGGAATTAACACGGTAGTTGAGAAATAGACGAAGGCACGTACAAAGGGTAATCCTTTTGGGCATACATGGTGGTGGCGAGGATACCACCAATACCGCCAGCTGCGACGATGATAGCGGTTTGAACTGAACGCTTCGTGTGGCTGGTCATATTGTTGGAGCTCTTGAATTGACATTAGCATGCGGAACTGTGGACGTCACAAAAACGAAATTCCTTACATATGCAAGGACACCAGGGACGCATCCGGAAGCGCCCATGTTGGCCAAAAAGAGACCAAAGTAGCGCACTCCATTGATGCTGCCATATCGAATGACGACAAGACCAACGATACAGATGACGTTCTGAACAGCCAACCACAAGGCACGTTTCTTCGTCTTATCTGATAGCCAAGCGAAGAAGTAGACACTGGCCGCCGCTACAACTCCAGGAGGAGCGCTGAGGCACAGTGCTTCCGTAAGTGTGTAGTTCATCGAGAACAAAATGATCGTTCCGAAGAATCCAACGGCATAAGCGGGAACGGTCGAAGCCAAAAACATGAATGCTGAATACTCATCAGTACAAGGGTTTAAATGCGGCGAAGGAGGGGAACGTACCAAACATCCAGACTAAGGGGTCCAGCAAGTGCTTGATGAGTTTTGCGCTTGTCATTTCGTCAGGGATAGAGTCTCCACGATCGGCTTCGACTCGATCGAGAATCATCTAAAATATAGTTTAGATGACAGAACTGGCATTCTAGCGATGAAATAATGCACACCTTCTTTTGCTCAGGAGTCAAGAAAGTACTCTTGTCAGGGAAGTCGGGGACGAACATCCATGTGAGGATACCAAGAACGATAGTGATTATGCCCTCCATGACGAAAATCCATTGCCATCCATTGAGACCACCCAAGCCCTTCATCAAAGTCAAGGAGTAGGCTGCAAGTTTCGATGAATTAGTGCGCCAAATGCAGCATAGACAAATATACCCACCGAAAATAGAGCTGAACGCGCCGATGACCATGGACGTCAGGTAGAATACCGCAAGGCGTTTCTGGACTTCGTGACGCTTATACCATGTGGTAATGATAAATACGAGGGCAGGGAAAAATCCGGCCTATTGAGGCATGAGTATGATGGGAAAATTAGTTCGTCGAGCGGCTCACCTCGAAGACACCAAGGAAGATACGGCAAAGGACTAGGTAACCCCATGTAGGAACGAAACCCATTCCAAGCTGCGCTGCACCCCAGCCAACAACGCAGATTGTTAGCCATGTACGCGCACCAAGTATCCGGAGAACAATGTTTCCTGGAAGTTGTCTGGAAAGAGTCCTCTTAATCAGAGAAAGTAGAGCATATCTGTGAAGAGAATACTCACAGAATAGTGTAGGGCACGAAGTAGATCATGGATGCAATACTGTATCGCTCTCCAATGTAGAGTTTCTGAACAACCGTATTTGAGTACTGAGAAAAAACAAAGAGCTTAGGCGGATGTACTCACAAGGTCTACCTCCATTCCTGCAATGCGAGCAATACCCAAGTTCGTTCGGTCGATGAGGGCAACGGCATAAAGGAAACCCAGAAGTGGAAGCATCCTCCAATCAATGAGTCGTCTACAGAAAAGCGAATATTAGAAGATCACTATTGACAGAGACGTTTCGACTTACAAAGTTCGTTTCACAAATGCGGGGTCATAATGGGCATCTAGGGCTACCTTGGTGTCGGTCTTCTCAACGTCTTCCACTCGGAGGTCGGAGCTATTCTTCGAATGTGAGGAGGTCATGATGGAGGAGGAAGGAAGAGGCAGTGGAGAAGCACCCTGTCATTTTTCGTCGAACTATGCTTGTATTTAAGTCAGAGAGCCTGGCGTACCAAGAAAACAATTTTGAGTGAAGTTGGAAAGGGGTTCAAGCGACTGCATCTTGGATCTCTCGAATGGAGATCGTTAGGAGTTGTTTCCGTTTGGATCCTGGATAGAGCATAGCACCAGACCCATCACAAGACACACACCCCGAGATAGGCATATTGAAGGAGAGATCACGCCCATGAGCTACAATGGTTCACATTATCGGTGAGTTCGCGCCCCTGAGGGGCGTCCATTGCCAAGTTTGGTACTGGGGAACACGGGGCTCTTTCAGGACATTCATGACTTGGAAAGCGCTCATCTTAATAACAACGCCACTGAAAAAAAAAATTGGCAATGAGAGACCACAAGCTATCAGTCAAAAAAAGATAAAACAAAAAACCAGGTCATTTTGTCCTCCATGTAGACGGAACCATTGCAAATCTTACCCCGCACCTTATCAAACTGTGGGGTAAGGTCCATGCCACGGCATGCGGGTATTTGTAAAACCCTTTAGCCGGTTGCTCGTCCCAAGGGCATACTCGCACAGCCGAGCGATGAATATTACATCGACCTACATATGAGATCCATTAATATGTATTCTCCCCATTCAGGATGCATGATTGCATGTCGACGATAATATTAGTATATACTATACCACAAAGCTTTGAAGATCTTACTATTTTGGGTCGCTGTAGAGTTCAATATTAGCGCTGACAAGCCCTTGAAGATCTGCGTAGACCTGGAAACTGGGGTAATTTGGTAAAATTCCAAATATTAGATCCGAAATGCTAACTCACCCACGTCCAGGGCCAAAATAAGATAGACTCGATACGCAATTCCAAATGTCAAGTCACATTGCCCATGGTAAATGACTTGCGTCGCCTCGTCACCTGTAAAAATTGTGACATGCTTGGTTAAATCTGGAAACAGGAGGAGAGCCGTCGGGAAGCGCCGATTCGCAAATTATATCGCCGGTACAGTCAGAGCCAAGTTCGAACACATCATGGACATGCATAACAGCTCAAGCCTGTATTTTGTTCCTGGATGTTCATGTCTCCGGAAAAAGAAATTGCACAACTTGCGATGCTAGCCAGTAGTAACTCTTTGAATTCATAGCAGAATCAAAATTAATATCTACAGCCAGGAAAGGAATTCATAGCGAATTAGTTAGTCATGAGCAAGGGCAAATAAGACATATTGCTGAGGCCTTAATTCGCCAATGATTTATGACAAGGCGGAAATCAAGGCATTGTAAGCTGCCTTGGGTCTGTAGTTGGTATCGAACAGGAGAGGAGAGTTTTGAGAGCGCCACGAGTCCTATAAGGTTTTAGGGTTTAATATGTTATCATCGGGCCGGGAATAAACCAATATTGCTCAGACGTACCCTGTCACTAACTCCCCAGCTCGTAATTCCAACGCAGGTTGGTACCTGTCTGCAAGCATTAAGAACGGTCAAGTAGTCGTTGGAAGATGCGCCCTTGATATCGAGCTCGGTGATGGCAACTTCTTCAACGCCAGCACCAGCGAGAGCTTGGAGGGCAGCAAGTGTTCCACCCGCACCGTTGGCCTATGGTACGATAAGAATTATATGACATCGGATGATGAACAGATTCGTACCTCCAAATGCATTTGTGTACCAATTCCATCAATCAATTTGCCGGCCTGGTTAACACGTTTCACAATAGCGACTGTTCCCTGTGTCTTGGCATTGTTGGAATCGAGGTTATAATCGTTGATATAGAGCCTGAAAGATGATGTTAGAATGATAGCCATAATACGGCATTTGTAACTTACTTAGAGTATGGGTCATATTGACGAGCAGCTCGGAAGGCGATTGCAACGAACGACTATACCCATTATCAATATGACGTGTAAACTACGGAATAAACGATCTTACCTCTCCGAGAACGTTGGAGAAAACGCTGGAACGGAGCGTTCCGTTTTCGTTGAGAATTTCACTGACAGACAATTTAGTGAGATAGAGTAAAAAAATGAGCAAAAGGCCTCACTTGACGACATCCCACTTCAGACGTTATTTAACATGAGCAGAGGTCCTTAACCGAATAGAGCACGAATATAACTTACAGCTGGAACGACGTTAGATCGTGTTGTTCAACGGAATGCGCAGTGAACACTTACCGTAAATCTTGCCAGCGTATCTTCCAGCAACAGCTCTGATATGATCCTGAATGACAGTGGTCTATACCGGGAAAAATGTCAAACAATGAACATAGTGGAGATTCTGGGCGCATACCAGGGTATCTCTGTTGTTAATTCCCTGGACCCAGCTAGGAAGCTGCGAGTGCCAAACTGCACACCTATAAGTGAAATTCATTCAACAATAGAAACCTGACTCACCAAGAGTGTGGCCACGAATGAGTTTGCCGTTTGATACAGCCCAGTTGACAAGGGTATCAGCATTACCCCAGTTGAAGTTTCCGCGAGAGGCTGTAAACAGAGTGAATAAGACGGTCTCAACAATAAGCACAGTAAGGTTTACTTACGTTGCAGGGCGTCCCACTGTGACATTAATTATACATTAGCGGGCGAGATATGACAGTAAAACGATGATGATACCTTCATGGAGTTCTCCTATAAAAAGTCTCAATTTGTGAGTCCTAGTAAGGTCAATAGGGAAAATAGTTGACGTACACCAGTAACCTGGCCGAAGTCGGATCTGAGGATGGCAACGTTGGCTAGACGGAATTGGAGTCAAGAAGGAGAAACAACTCCACAGTCGGCGTCACCCACCAGCGTTATTGATGAGGCCGGCGTCAGCACAGGAGCCCTACCAGAACGTTAATGAATCGCACAGCAGACCAGGTAAATGATGAATGTTCTTACCCAGTATTTCTTGCCAGTTTTGGCGACAAATTTAGCATGCAAACCGGTCCCAGTGGGTGCAGGACCTTGGTTAGTGGAGGTTGGTGGTTGTTGTGTTACAGTGGGACTGGGGGCGGTGGTTGGGGCGTTTCCAGGCAGACATCTGGTGGAAGAATGTTCAACTTCGCTGCATGGCATGACAATGTTCTGCCTTACTGAGAGTACCATGGGTTAGAATAAGTGCAAACAGCTCCAGATACGCCTGTGAAATATGGTCAGCTCTTTGCCGTTCTTGGAGTGATATCAGCAACTTACATGTCGTCTCTCCCGTGTATCCTTGACCGCCGCCTAAGGAGAAATGTAAGTTGTACAAGCCGCCTGAAATTGGTCAGAACTAACATTGTCCCCATAGAGGCACAGCAGCCTCAGCGTGCTGAAGGGTAACAGCTAGAAGAACAATAGGAAGAAGCTTGAACATCAGGAAAGTTGTATGAGCAAAGGTCAGGATGAAAACACGACTTTATAGAGATGTATCCTCCTCCTTCATATACCAACAACATGAGCCAAAACACTCAAAACACCGCGTAGTTTCCGAGGTTTGCTGGCTCAGACGAGGTCAGAAGGCCACTACACCCGTGTTTTAGGGGTACATCGACTACGTTTTTTAGTTCTCCAAGCGGCAGAACCTCGCATATCTCCTGCAAAAAGCTCACCCGCAACTCAATCGCAAGGATTGAGGTAACTCGAACGTCCATTCCACATGGCAAGTAGGTAATGGGACTGGTTTACCATTTCTTTACAGCAGTTGCGAATGAAACATATGGGTATTCTTGACAGATGCAATTCCTTGGATAATGATGACCATTGGTCGTACAGGAAGGCAGCCACCACCAATAGGATGAAAATAATCCGAGACGACTCTTGGCTCTAAAGCCAAGATAAAATACTACGATATGACCTGTCAACACTTCAGTTGAGGAAATCACTGAGAGTTTTGCACAACATAAAGGGGCTTACCAAGAGTTCAAGTCGTGCAAACTAAAAGCGAAATTCATGGGCAATTGCTCTCTCTCCCTTGTTACAAGTTGTCAATCCATCAAATTGGCGCTCTAAGTCAAAATTAAAAATAGCTCGAGGTGCTTTAGAAAAAGAGTTTTTGAAGTGGATGCCAAAATCTGAACAAGTCGGCATCATGACCACATGCTCAGTGATAGTCAAATGATGTGGTTCCGAGACTCGGTCATGAATGCAAGTCCACATATTCCATCCGACAAGAGGCTTCCATTAGCTTCCACAACGAGTACGATGTCATTCTCGGAGAAACTGGGGAAAGACGCGAGAGGAAACACTGATAGGGTGACAACTCCAAGTTGTCCAACGACCCCGACCCACGTGGGGTGTTGTTCCCACGGCTGGGCTCCGACGGGCCGTGCTCCTTCTCAAAGCAATGAAACCATGTATCGAGCAGTTAAGCTTACAGACCGATAGTATAGACCCGAATCGGTTATAAAATGTGGCGTCATTAATTACAGGTGAGCTCATATCGACCCCAAGTGATAAGTTATGCCGACTATCATGTACTACAAGTACTGCGAAAGTAGCCATAGCAGTGCAGGCTCAAACACCAACGGTAACGGGAGTGCAGTTAATGCCAATAAGTTGGTCTAAAGAAACCATCAACTACAACTCATTAGAATCAGGTTATGGATTATCTTACTTTGGAAATTCTCCTCGCAGCAAACAGGGGCGGAAGCGCTAGAGTATGCGTAACATATTCAGCGAACTAACACCATGGAAATTTTGCGAATGCGTACCAGTTGGCTCCTGTGCCGACACCAATGACGGTAATAGGATTGCATTGAACACCGACTTGTCCGGTAAGGGAAGACACAGCTACGCCAACCAACGCAGCGATGTTGGTGGCATCGAAGGAGCTGACGTCATTAAGACTGTTGCAGCACTGTACTGGGCCGCTGTTGCACGAGTATTCGATGCCTTCGTTGTCGACATAGTAGTTTTGGGCGGAGGCGAAAAGAGCACCGAAGGTGAGGGCGACAACGAAGGAGAGTTTGCTGAACATTTTGGTGACAAGAGTAGCAGATGATTCGGAACTGGTGAATTGTTCGATGGGTCTAGAGATGGGTGATATCTCGACGGGTTTTATACCTTCATTGGACCCCACCCAGGGCACAGAATGCTAAGACTCGAATTACATCGGAATGCTACGGGCACTTGCAATAGGACGAGGGTCATGCATGGTTCGTAAAAATTGGTTCTCAAAACTTCATATCTTCCTCGGTTGAGGGAGCTTCGAAGACGGTACAAGTTAGATCGACATCGAAGAAGAAATAAGCGACCTTCATCAGCAACCACACTAGAATTCTCAATTTGAATGCTACTGTGGAGTTGAAAAGTATAGCAACACAAGCTCAAGGGTGAACATATTTATGAAGGGACAAAAATGATTGACTAGCTCGGTTTATTTTATTTTGGCCATGAAAGGAAAGATATATGTATGCCATTGTAGCGTGTTTCGTTCGAAGCTGTTATATCATCCGCTCTACGGATGCGCCCACAGGTAAGGAAGGGGTCTCTGGCGGATACTTTTGTACTTTCGAACCAAAACTTATTACTACTGATGCTGTCACCGCCATGATGACAATGTCTGATGAACATCGAACACACGCATGGTAGATATACGCATCTTCGGAACCGCCATTAAAGAAGCACTGTAAAAGAAGATATAGCTTGCAGGGCACTACCTCCCCACCAAAGAAGATGTAACGAGGTTGAAAAGTGGGTTCTGGAATGATCGTCATTCAGGTTCCGAGTAATCCAGGAATGATCATGATCTCCTCGAGCTCATGAGCATTCAACGAATTCGAAGAAGCACTCATAGAGCTAGCATCATTCTTGCAATTGTGCTACTACTTCTTTATGCATGGATTCGCAACCTTAGCGCAACCGTCAGTCGTTCGTGCATCTTGGTATCTTCAAGTTCCATATTCATTCCACTCACTCGCGGTGCCCAGCACCGGCGTCGTGTATATAAAGTGCAGAAAATACCGTCTCATATTCACCGCCAGCCCAACAGCTCACTCATCATCAAACATGTTCTCCAAGCTCTCTGTCATCACTCTCTTCGCTTTCAGCGCCATCCGATCCGTCTCCGCCGGCGGCTACTTCGTCGACAGCGAAGGAATCGAATATTCATGCAACAGCGGCCCCGTCCAGTGCTGCAACTCTGTCCAAGACGTCGCCAACTTTGACACCACCAGCATCGCTGCTCTCATCGGCGTCGCCGTGTCTGATCTGACAGGCCAGATCGGCCTCCAATGCAACCCTATCACCGGTATTGGTGTGGGAACGGGCGCTAACTGGTAAGCCCAGCTCTATAACGAGCTTTGCATTTGTCTTGACGTGTGCTCATACTATCACTCCCTTCAGCGCTTCTGCTCCTGTTTGCTGCGAGAAGAACTTCCAGAGTAAGTTGGTCGATAAGTTTCTAGAGGGTGTGTTCTCATATTCTTGTTAATCAGACCAACTTGTTGGCGTCAACTGCTCGCCTATCACCATCGGTCTCTAAACGGCTATTCACAATTGGTACCCTTATTCCACACCGTAGACTCAGAAGTGAATTGGAAGGATTAGGAATAGAGTCTATGTAACCATGCCTATATGTTAACGTTACTAATATGCATCTATGATTATGCGCTTTAAAATTGAGTGAGTCTGGCCGGTGCTGATGCACTCCAATATTCGACCGTGATGATATCCTCTCGGAAGAAATTATAGCACTCAATGTCCAAGTAGCATACGCTGAATAGTTTCAAAAATTCATCGATTTTCTTGTCCTGCAAGTCTTACAAAGTGAAATGCGAAGCTCTAAAGAGTTTTGGAGTCGTGACCGTACCACTAGGACCCTTGCTTCGTTTCGTCAACCCTGTATTCTTTCCATGATTCATCACCATCTGACCCCCAGAATGAATGTTGCATATAGTGCCCTTCGTGATCTAAGTACAAGTTATATACATGAGCTTCCACACTCGAACTATATTCAAGATCAACACACGTGATGCCCACGCCTTAGATGGCTATTCTTAATTCTCAGATAATGCGGTGAAAGCTGAAAACCTGTTCTTTTCCATCCACAGCGACTGATACCGGTACCGCGAAATCCAGCAACACCATTGGGAAAATCGTCCGTTGTATTCGAGTTGCACGGTAGTAAGCGCTCGTCGATCTGCAAAGTTGATCGATCATCAGATTCATTCTCGGCTCTTTTCCCAACGTGTTTACTATACAGCTACCGGTCCAGATGTCCAATTCGTTTCCTCTCAATGATGCAGCCCAGTATATCCAGCTTAAAAAGGCCACCATCCTGCCATACATGTCGAACAACGAATACCCACCAGACAATGTCATTTCCGCCGCCCATGATATCCTGCCCATCTATCAAAGTCTGTACCGCGAGAAACAGAAGATCGTGGACGCCCTGCAACTCGTCATAAACGATCTGCTATGGGATATGGACGACATTCAATATGAAATAGATCAATGTCATCAAATCGCGTCTCCTATACGTCGCCTGCCCAATGAAGTACTCGCAGAGATATTCCGTCACACTCTTCCCGCACATCGGAACCCTAGAACCCATCCTTCAGATTCACCCATTCTTCTAACACTCGTCTGCCGAAAATGGAGAGAAATCTCTTTGTCCATGCCCTATATGTGGTCCAAAATCCACATTATCTGGCCACGGAAAGACCGCAAAGTTTGCTCTTCTCGCAGGAGGGGGAGCTCAAGATCCATTGCGCCAATACTATTGCACACAGATATTTGGCCACAAGTGATTGATAGATGGCTTGAACAATCTGGCAACCTTCCATTGTCCATTAGTCTTGGTATTCCTGTCCACGCATCGGAATCCGACAGCCTTCCCAACCAGCTGCCGCATTCGCTCTCACTCTCCGTAGATCGATGGGAGTCATTTGACTTCTGCGGCTCACCAAGCTTTATATCTCTATTTTTAACGAGCATCAACTCGCAAAGCACGCGAGCCCACACATTCCCCCGTCTCAAATCCATTCGAATGTCCTTTCCACTCGCAGAACCCATCCGGAATGCCGCGCATTTCGAGTCGCTTAAACCCTTATTCCACGCACCTACCCTCCAACGCGCGTCGTTTGAGGGCATCGGAACCATGGTGAACGACGCCATGCGCATGCACAGCTGGCACTCGCTTTCCCGCCTCGACATCCACGACATATCGTGTTCCCTCGTTCTCCAAATACTAAGGTATCGACGCAACACGCTCGAAGAATGCGCGTTTTATGTCACCTCCTACACAATGTCGGATGCGCAGGACGAAATCGTCTTGCCTCGTCTCAGAGTTCTGATGATAAAGGCCGATATGAGGTGCGATATGCGCATGTACGGATTGATCCATGCACCTTTGTTGCGCCACTTTTCGTACTACCCCCTGTTGGCAGTACCACTAACGTTAGCGTGGGTCACAGTCGCATTTGGACAGCAAACACCACCCCCAGGACCATCTTCTCTCCATGCGTTTATTCGCCGATCTCTGGCTTTGGAGCAACTAACCCTCAAAGTGCCACTTCCTAAGAGTGATAATAACAAGCGGGTCATAACAGCGAAAGACGCCTTTGAAATCCTATATTCAGCGCCGCAGATCACGAGTCTCGTCCTCGATAACCAAGAGGATCCAAAAAGTGCACGAAGCGTGCTGGTTGACGACCTCCCAGCCATAAACGCACCCGATTACGATAGGCAAGTGGGTAATGTCCTATTAAATGCCCTCCTCGACCCACGGTCTTTCTCATCTGCAATAACGGATCCGGAACAATCCATTGCAAGCGCCCAACCGGTCCCGTTCCTCCCAAATCTCACATCATTTGAAATCCGGGGTACCTCTTTTCACGGCAACGAAGCATCTCTTTTGTCACCGCTTGTCGAATTCATAAACGCCCGCATCAACCCCATTCAAGTTCATGACGACCCGTCTACAATTGCAACCCTCGAACGAGTCAAGTTGAGCATGCTTCGAAATATTACGAGTAATGTGCCAAGCAAAATCGACGACTCCATCATCGACCACGCTGAATCAGTGTGCCGCACGATTGGAAAAGACTTGATCCTCGACATATCGTATTTGCATGACGAAAAAGGCACAAGAGACGATGAGTCTGATATTACGACTTGCTACGATGGTTCATTTTACGCGATGGATATTCAGACATGGCCTGATTTCTAACTGATCAAGACCACGGGTCATCTTATGCGATTATCTTGTTAGATGTATAAAAAAAATCCAATGTCGACAGGGGCTCTGTGACTATTCTTCTTTGTGCACTGAATTCGAACAAATATTATTCAAAAACACAGAGAGAAAGGAATCAGATGGGTATTAGGGTATATACAAATAACGACTAGCAATTAAGTGTGAAAAACGTAGATTGTGGATATCCAAACCAAAGAGAAATCGAAATCAAAAGAACCAGGGTAGATAGCGAGAGATTGAGATAAAAAGATATAAAAACATCAACATCCAATCCGAATCGGAATACAACAAATAAGCGCACAGCGTGCGGGCTTATGCATTAGAATTAAAAACAGAAAAGAAAAACAGAAAAGAAACACGAAAAAAACGGAAAACGGAAAAAAAAGGAGCGACAGAGGCCAAACGCCAATTCATCAAAATTCGCAAATCCAAAATCAAGCCGAGGTGTGTGGATATCGCAGGTATCGTCATATCGTGTCGTTATCAAATCATATCGTCGTGTCGTGTCGTATCGTGCAGCTTCAAAGATAACATCGCACCTTCTCTTCTCTTCTCACATCCCCACACCCACCCCACCCCCCGCCATAGAACTCACACCTCTCAACACTCCCCCTCCTACACGTTTAATACCCGCAGTAATCGACAATTTCCTTTTAGATGATATAGGAGGGGCATCCGCCGTTGCTGTCGCAGTGGTTGAGGTCGAGGGTGGTGTAGTTGAGGTTGAGGTTGCTATTGCTGTCGCAGTGGTTGATGCTGCAGTAGTTGTGGTTGTGGTTGATTGTGACACCCCTAAAGTCGATGTCCCAGATTCCACTCCCATCGTCGACCCCAACACCATATCCACACCGCCACTACCAGTGCTAGTGCTAGTGCTAGTGCTAGTGGACCCAGACTTCAACAACGGTTCCTCTATCGCAGACACCGCCCCACTCAGATGCGGTAGGTGTAACTGAGGATGAGGAATGTGTGGTAGATGTAGCTGAGGATGAGGAATGTGCGGTAAATGTACTTGAGGATGCGGTAGATGTAGCTGGGGATGCGGCAAATGTATCTGAGGATGCGGAATATGCGGCAAATGAAGCACAGGCCGAGAAACACCGTCCAAAGCACGCCCATGCCCACCCATCGACATCTCACTCTCAACAGCTCCCATACTACTCGCTCTCTGCACAGGCGGTCTCTTTTTCTTCACCGTCGACGCTGTCGGTGTTGTCGGTGTGGTTGATGCCGTCGGTGTTGTCGTGGTTGGGGTCGTCGTGGTTGGGGTGGTTGTTGTAATCGATGCCGTCGGTGTGGTCGTTGTCGTCGTCATCTCACCCCCTCCAATCGGACTTCCCACCTC